>BQNB010074728.1:0-15058 GCA_026074375.1 Tanacetum coccineum | reverse complement strand
TAAACTACTTGATACATGTATCATTTATCCAATCGCTGATAGCCTTTGGGTAAGCCCCATTCACTGTGTACCGAAGAAAGGTGGTATTAGAGTTGTTACTAACGAAAGAAATGAACTTATCCCAACAAGAGTTGTAACAGGTTGCCGAGTATGCATCGATTATCGAAAACTAAATGAAGCAATTGCAAAAGATCATTTTCCTTTGCCGTTTATGGATCAAATTTTAGAAAGACTGGCAGGAAATAAATACTTCTGTTTCCTCGATGGTTTTTCCAGATATTTTCAGATACCAATTGATCCTATAGACCAAGAAAAAACAACGTTCACATGTCTTTTTAGTACATATGCTTATAGAAGAATGCCTTTCGGTTTATGTAATGCTCCAGCTACTTTCGAAAGGTGTATGCTAGCTATATTTCATGACATGATTGAAGAATCAGTCGAAGTATTCATGGACGATTTTTCCATCTCTGGAAGCTCTTTTGATCACTGCCTAAACAATCTCGATAAAATGCTTCAATGTTGCCAAGATGCACATCTTGTTCTAAACTGGGAAAAATGTCACTTCATGGTAAAAGAAGGATTTGTGCTTGGACACAAGGTATCCGAAGCAGGCCTCGAAGTCGACAAAGCAAAGATCAAAGTAATCTCAAAACTTCCACCCCCACTAATATCAAAGGTATTAGAAGCTTTCTGGGATATGCCAGTTTCTACCAAAGATTTATTAAAGATTTCTCAAAAATCGCCCGTCCTCTCACCAAGTTACTCGAAAAAGATACTCCGTTCGAATTCAATGACGAATGTCAAAACGCATTCAAGATATTAAAAGAAAAGCTCACATGTGCTCCTGTGATCGTAAGTCCAAACTGGAGTCTTCCTTTTGAACTCATGTGTGATGCAAGTGATTTCGCAATTGGACCAATCTTAGGTCAAAAAGAAGGTAGAAATTTTCATCTGATATACTTCGCAAGCAAAACTCTTAACGCGGCTCAGCAGAACTACATAATCACTAAAAAAGAACTTATGGCTGTAGTCTTTGCTTTTGACAAATTCCGATCCTATCTGGTATTATCAAAGACGATTGTGCACACTAATCACTCAGCTCTTAGACACCTATTCAAAAAAAATACTAAACCACGCCTTATCCATTAGATACTACTCTTACAAGAATTTGATATCGAAATAAAAGATAGGAAAGGTACAGAAAATGTTGCAGCCGACCACCTATCTCGAATTGAAAATGAAGAAACAAGTGATGACAATGAAGTCGATGATAACTTTCTTGGAGAAACTCTTATGGAAATAAACACTGAAAATGAACCATTGTTTGCAGACTTTGCAAATTACTTAGCAAATGACATCAAACCTAAAGGAATGACGTATCAGCAAAAGATTTTTTTTTCTCGGACATAAAACACTACTTCTGGAAGGAACCCTACCTCTTCAAAGTATGTTATGACGGTATGATCAGACATTGTATCTCTGGACCAGAAACCTAAACCATTTTAGATCAATGTCATCACGGACCAACCGGTGGACATTACGGACCAAATACAACAGCTAAAAAGTCTTAGACTCAGGTTTCTACTGTCCAACCATCATCAAAGAAGCTCACACTTAAATTTGACTTTGTGAAGCATGTCAAAAGACAGGAAATATATCAAAATGTGATGAGATGCCCTTAAACAACATTCAAGTATGTGAAATTTTTGACATATGGGGTATCGATTTCATAGGACCCTTTCCGAAATCGTACAAATTCGAATACATTTTAGCCACTGTCGACTATGTTTCTAAATGGGCCGAAGCACAAGCTCTACCAACAAACGATGCCCGAGTTGTTATTACTTTTCTGAAGAAACTATTCTGCCGTTTTGGAATGCCCAGAGCTCTCATAAGCGACAGAGGAACTCATTTCTACAACAAGATAATGGAGAAGACTATGAAAAGATATGGACTTAACCACCTATTCTATACATCTTACCACCCTCAAATGAGTGGTCAAGTTGAAAACACGAATAAAGCTCTTAAAAGAATTATTGAAAAGACTGTTAAAGACAATCTCGCTATCTGGTCAAGAAAACTTGATGACGCTCTGTGGGCTTTTCGTACTGCTTACAAAACACCAACTGGAACAACACCGTACAAACTCATATGGAAAGAATTGCCATTTACCATTTGAAATTAAACACCGTGCATACTGGGCCCTTAAGAACTGTAACCCAGATCTCATCACTACTGGCGAGAAGCGAATGTTTCAATTACACGAGTTAGATGAACTAAGACATCAAGCCTATAAAAACTCTCATTTATACAAGGCAAGAACCAAAGTCTGGCATGACAGGAAACTCAAGATGAGAAAAGAATTCAAACACGGAAACAAAGTGTTGCTCTTTCATTCAAAGTATAAATTCAAGCAGCCGAAGCTCAGATCTCGTTGGCTATGACCATACGTAGTAAAACATCAATATCCATCCGGATATGTTGAACTATATGGAAAAAATGGAAAAATATTTATTGTTAATGACCACCGACTCAAGCTATATCATGATGAAGAAGTTATAATGATTAAAGGGAAGCAGTCACTCCCTTATTTCTGAAAGAATGAACTCCAGAAGCATGAGTCTAGCTAACGACTCTCTTAAAAAAATTAAGCGCTTCTCGGGAGGTAACCCGTGCTTTACTTAAGTGTGAAGGAGTCCCTCCTCCATACAATTCCACTCATTTCCTTTATTTATTTTCTTAAAAAATTTCTTTTTGTGTGCTTTTGTGTGTTTACTTTTATGCAGGTATTATAGCTCAAGTCTGGAAAATTATGGAGTATGCTCAAAGATAGCTTTCATGCAAGCTGCAATTCTCTATGCCCCGGGAAGTACCGTTTTCCCTTAATTTTCCCTATTTTCTAGTTATCAGTTATCACATTGAGGGCAATGTTCAACTTAAGTGTGGAAGGGAGCCAAATAGGAAAAATTAATCATATCCCTCCATGTTTGCCCTGCCAAAATTTTTAATGCAAATCTCAAAAAATTTAAAAATTAATATATGCTTTCAATATATAAATGCTCTTAGTAAGGCAAATCCACCCGGATCGACACTATAACTAGCATAAAACCAATCCAGTAAATTGTGAGAATTTTAAGCCTTAGAATATATTCATGTACCCACCTTTGGTACCTAAGATAATTGATGCCTTTAGCTTGTTCGAGTTAAGGTTTGAATGCAATTGCAAGTGTCTCATCTGTCGTTACGGCTGTGTATTTGTAATTTGTCACCTTTTCTAGAGCAATGGTATTGATTGAAATTATATTTGAGTGAGCCGGTAATTTAGAAGCTCTAGAACTTGTGCTTGATCATCATTTACTAGACCGAAGCCAAATTAATTCATAAGAAAATCATATGTTATGAGGAGAAATAAATCCTGAAAATTCCTGCAGCACTCTCTTTTAATGCTAACTGCTGAAATACAAAAGATTGAAGAAAATTGCTCAAAATAAAGTTATGTGCCAAGCCTTGGTTATCAACGGTATAATATATATATGTATATATATATATATATATATATATATATATATATATATATATATATATATATATATACATATATATATATATATATATAATAAAAGTTTAAAGTTCAAGGCTTAAGTTCGGCACATGAGATCTGTGTATGTTGTTCTCCTTCATAAGTTCCAAGTTTCGCCCGTCAGTCATGTTTATGTGTCAAGTACAAGCCTATGGTAGCTTCCTGCAGCACTCTCTTTTAATGCTAACTGCTGAAATACAAAAGATTGAAGAAAATTGCTCAAAATAAAGTTATGTGCCAAGCCTTGGTTATCAATGGTATAATATATGTATATATATATATATATATGTATATATATATATATATATATATATATATATAGTATATTTGTTATTAGATTGTCTATAATTACATCATATATATTATATATATATACATATATATCTAGTATACATATATATATACTATTACATATTCTAAATATATATATATACATATATGTTATTGTTTTTATATATATGTAGATATTGTATATGTATATATATAGAAAAATAAAAGTTTAAAGTTCAAGGCTTAAGTTCGGCACATGAGATCTGTGTATGTTGTTCTCCTTCATAAGTTCCAAGTTTCGCCCGTCAGTCATGTTTATGTGTCAAGTACAAGCCTATGGTAGCTGTCTATATTATGTCTGAGCATTTGAGTGACTTCACAATTATAAACCCTATCTGAGTGGCTCGAGTGAATTAAAAATCAAACACATTTCTCTGTGAGGTGCTCTGTTATGTGTCTATGCCTGAAAAGTTATCTAAACTAGTAAACACTTATAAAATCAAAAAATTTCTCCACGTCACGATAAATGATCTTGTTTTTCTTGCTTTATATTGCTTGAGGGCAAGCAACAGCCAAGTGTGGAGGGATTTGATAACGCCTAATTTATACATGTTTTTAGCGGCGTTATTTATATATATTTTATCATTTCTCGTGGACTTTCGATACTTAATAGCATAAATTATGTGCAGGTTCACTTGAAGTCATCCCGAGCTCAAAGGAAATAAAAGTTCAAGTGTTTTCGATATTGGAAAGCAAGTTAGAAGAAAAGAAAGACTCAAGGCTGAAAAAGGCATAAGTACGCTGCACTTGCCCCTTGTGCGCCGCACTTCTTAACGAGTCCAAGAATTAAAGTCAATTAAATGAAGATTGCATTTATACCCTAAGTACACCGCACAAATATTTTTGTGCGCCGCACTTCTCAATTATCATTAAATTCCCCTCGTATTTAATCACCAAGTGCGCCCACAATCTTTTGTGTGCTCCGCATTTTTACCCCAAACTTAGCCTATAAATAATGGCCGAATTTTCACACATTTCATCCATTCCTCACTTCATCATCTCTCACTCAAATATCTCTCATACAACAATCATATCTCTAATTCTTCAACCCAAAAACACCATAAACCTTTAAAGATTGAAGATCAAACCACGAAGAATGATGAAGAATATAATAGAATTATAAGAATAGAAGGTTGTATTTCGATTCCATACTTGTTACGGGGAGAATTTTGATCCATATTCTTACCTCGAAAATAGTATGTTTCTTGTTATTCCCTTTAATCCTGTTATGAACTTCATAGCCATGAGAGGCTAAATCTCTCATGACTACTCGGTGAAAATAATATAATGAATAAGCGTTTGGTATAATTACGATCTTGTTAATCTTAAGCTTATGTTATAATCCTATCGTATCTTATCTTATCAACTTTGATTATCAACTTTGATTATATACTCACACTGGTATAGGTCGAAAGACCCGTTGTGATCTATATAGTTTTAAAGATTTGTTTATGATCTTTATCGTTTGTGACGAGAAATCCACTTATGTTATTTGATAAACAAAATAAATTTGATATAATAGTAAATGGATTATCTGAGTGACACATTTAATCAAGCTAACTAAACATAAGTCTTAAGTCAAACAAGTTAATTTGTGAAAACATTTTTTGACGAGAAAATACTTTTTATAAATTAAATTCCTAAATCGAAGATCGTAACTATTACCACTGCTTATGAATTATATGAAATTATCTGAGTAGTCATATTTCTCACATTTGTTAAAGTTTATTTTTCAGCTGATTATTCAACACTACGCAAATCCCTGTGGACGACCTGATCTTACCTAAAAAAGATTGTACTACATACGTGGGTTATACTTTGACCCGTGTGTTTCCATCTAATAAACGGTAATCTCAGTCTTATAAATTTAAAGCTTTCGAAACACATCAGTCAGAAAATAATTGTGTATATCTAGGGTTTGTAGAACCAAAGATAATATCATCAACATAAACATGTACCACAAGGATGTCGTCGTCGAAGCGTCTTATAAACAACATAGGATCAATGATGCCTTTGAAGAAGTGATTTTGTAGTAGAAACTTTGACAATTCGTCATACCAAGCCCTTGGTGCCTGCTTTAGCCCATATAGTGCCTTCTTTAGCTTGTAGATATGGCTTGGATGATCAGCATCAATGAAACCTTCAGGTTGACACATGTACACGTCTTCTTTTAATAAACCATGTAGGAATGCAGTTTTCACGTCCATTATACAATGAACGATTTGTGTGCAGCATATGCCAAAAATATGCTAATAGCTTCCATCTTAGCAACCGGAGCGAAGGATTCTTTGAAATCGATTCCTTCTTCTTGACGGTACCCTCTCACGACAAGACGAGTCTTGTTTCTGATGACCGTGTTTTCTTCATCATGCTTGTTTTTGAATAACCATTTCAGAGTAAGGGCTTTTACGTTGTCCGACAGAGGAACTAACTCCCATACATCAAGCCGTTTGAATTGAAGAAGTTATTATTGCATTGAATCAATCCATGCAGGGTTGGTCATAGCCTGTTTGACACTTGATGGTTCCATAATGCTTACAGTCAGAGCGTACATGCACATATCACCATCAGTTCGCAACTGATTTCTTGTCAAAACTGGTCGTGAGGGTTCTCCAATCACTTATTCTAGAGGGTGATCCTTAGTCCACTGATATTCATGAGGGTATGATTGATAGAAGGTATGCATGTTTGATGGATCCACATAATGAGAAGTTGATTCAGCAGAATCTGTGGAAGGAGTAGCAAAAGGATTTACAAACGTATTTTCATCGAGCATAGCATTTGAAACATTGTCAGCAACATTTTCAGGTTGGAGTAGAGCTTGATCATCTTGTTGCTGGACATGTTGTTATTGTGGTTCGAGCTCGTCAACATCCTGTGAAGTGTTTGGAATATCTGTAGCTTGTGGCGATGAATTTGTTGGTGTCGGTGCAGAGTCTGCGATCGCTGTAGATACCGTTGGAGTCTGAAGAACGTGATGTGCTTGAGCAGCAGGAGAAGTTCTTGTCGCAGCTGACGGTTGACCACCAATATAATCATCATACATAGCTTCAAACAGTAGATCCAAATCACGTTCAGTTGGTTTTTGAGATGTTATTGTTGACGGAGCATAAGTAAGATCGAGTCCTGAACTGATTTGTCCAAAAGTCATGCCCTGAAACCCGGGGTTTGAACTGCGTTGTTCAAAAGCCATGCTGAAAGCTCATCAAAAGTGACGTTCATCGTCTCCATGATCTTCTTTATGGTATTTAAATTTTGGAAGACCGGTGACAAGATCATTTCTGGCAAAGTCATTGATGGTGTTAAAATTGAGGTAGGATAATCGTTGATGCCATAACCAAGATTTGGTAGATGTAGCTCGAGCAATGAGGCAAATTGGAGATGCAGAGGTTATTTCATGGAGATTGATAGTGTAGAGGTTTGTTGTACGGTTTCCTTTCAACAAATCAACTCCTCTAAGATTTCGGACATAGCAAGTATTCCTTCGGAAAGTGACCTCTAAATTTGAGTCACAAATACTGTCAAAGAGAACAGGGTTGTGCCTTTTTTTAAAAAAAAAAAAAAAAAAAAAAAAAAAAAAAAAAAAAAAAAAAAAAATTTTTTTTTTAAAAACAAAAAAAAAAAAAAAAAAAAAAAAAAAAAAAAAAAAAAAAATCTAAGATTTCGGACATAGCAAGTATTCCTTCGGAAAGTGACCTCTAAATTTGAGTCACAAAACTGTCCAACAGAGAACAGGTTGTGCCTAAAGCCCTCAACGAAATACACCCTTGTAATCAGAATATTTCCCCATTTAAGATCGCCATAACCCAGAATTGCAGCAATATGATCATTCCCGAATCGAACAGTTCCCAGAAACTTCCAGACGAAATTAATAAGAAGCTTTAAATTTCCTGTCATATTCTTGGAACAACCCGAGTCGACGCACCATAAACAAATTTGGACAACCTGCCAAGAAAAGAGGAAGAATTTGGAAACCGTTTGCTAATAGGTTCCTGAGGGTTAGAAGTACATGCATTATCACCATTAGAGTTGTTGGATTGACACTTAGAGACCCTAGACTTTATTATTTTGCCATTACAGTAAAAAATTCTTCTAGTTGGTGACCACCTACGGCAAATACTAGGTTCACTAGGTGTAGGTGAAGCAAGTCTTTCTTTTGAGCCTACTTTCTTAGGTTTCTTAACCTTTGGCTTGTGTTTCTTTTGATTTTCAATGTTTGAAACATTAACACTTTGTTTATTATCACGAGAATTCATGTCATTCACATAATTAAGCACACATACATCATGATTAGCAGTAATTAAACATTCCTTACACATAGCACAAACAACTTCAGATTTATCATTCCGAATAGCAAGCTTAATGTTTTTACATTTAGATGAGACATGTCTTTTATTCTTAGAAAGCAGTAAATTCCTATGGTGTTCTTCTATATAAACTTCTTTATTCTTCATGCCACTACTTTTAGACGCACAGGGGACCCTATCATTCTTTGTATTGCTCCTAGGCTATGGTCTTCTGGTCTTAGCAGTGTTGTCTACTCTTGTAGAAGATGAACCATTTGAATTAGAATTCACAGTTTTCTTATGAATGACACTTGGTTAAGAGACAGTGATTGGTTTTGTCCTAACGCTTGCTCTAAGAGGTTTGTTAGGCACAAACTTTTCTTCCCTAGAAGTCTTAAAAGGATTAATCCTAAACATTCCTGGGGCAATCACTTTGTCATTTTTCACAACAGATGATTCTCTTGTGATGGGTACTGAGTTTGAAGTGACTGGTTTAAGCAAAGCATTTGTCTCATCACCCTTGAGAGAAACTGTGATAACCGGTAACTTTTCTTGGGTTAAGTATTATAAAATATTATGATTTTATATCGAAGTCTTTCGATTTTGTTAGTTTTCTTGGAGAAAGCTGTGAAGTTGACTTCGGTTGACTATTTTGCGTAAAACGGTTACGGTTTAACCGGGTGTTGAGAGAGTCTTGAGTTTCGTAAGTGAATCACTTTTGATTCATCTTTCCGTATAGGAGAATTTATGTTATCATTTAATGCGTTCCGGGATGTTTTCCCGTGTTCCGCGAAAATCATCACGCGACGCGTACCGGCACGACAATTAACTTAAGAATGGGTTTAAGTAGTTTTGGAAGAGCGTTTAATGAATTTATTGGTTAAGAAAATTCATAATTTATAATAACGTGGTCTAAATACGTGAACCGTGGAGGTGTGAGTTAAAAGTTATCAAAAAATGAACGTTTTTCGTGAAATTTGAATTAAGTGTGTATCGGTCGTAAAAGTGAAATTTGTGAACGGAGTCTAAAGTGACAAGATGTATTTTTGGAGTTGAGAAACTTTTAAAATTTGGAAGAAAGGTTTTGGTTTGATTTGAAGTAACCTCGTATTTTGGTCTCGGCACATCCGATAAATGTCCAAAATGAATTTTGGGAAGTTTAAGTTGGAAATGTATTGTGTAAATAACCTAGATTATTGGAAAAAGGTTTTTAAGATCAATAAAAAGACTACGGAGACTCGGGAAATATTTTAAAGTCAAAGTTTTTGAGTTTTACGTGAACCCGACACGAAAAGAAGCCATCCCGAGACCTCCTAGGATGCTAGCCGGTTGGAAGAGACAAAAGGGAACACCAAGGTAAATTTTTAGCTATTAGGGTCCTTGCATGGTACATAGAGGTTTTGTCTTAACCTCAAACGTTCATTTATGCATCTATTTTTGAAATCAAACAACAAAAACCATTTCTTTTTCTCTCCCATTTTTAGCCGCAAGCCACAAGGTCAAGAAAACATTTTTGTTGAAGATTTATCAAGAACAACGGTTAAGAAACATTAGTGGGTTAATAGTTAGTAGTCTCGGGTTGTAGAAAACGATATCGGGGTTTGTTTCTTCGCGTCAAAACCGAACCAAGATCATCAAGTTTGTAAGTTTTTCTAAAAACTTTTATTGGTTGTACTTTTGTGTTCATTTTGGTGAACTTATGATAGTTGTACAAGTGGATCGTGTTAAATCGAAATTTGAAAGTTTTAAACGAATGAAAAGGGTGTGTTTGGGTCAGCGTGAACAAAAAAGAGGGGGGTTGACACTAATAGATTATGGTTGTTGTGGTAATTTTATTTTAAGAGCTTATTAGGGCTTATTTTTGAAAAGTTGCTAAAAATCTAGCAAGAGCTTATCTAGTTTTGGTTTATTTCGGTTTGGGCTCGGCCCAACCGACCTAAATGGTTTCGAGCTTGTGTTTGGTTTCGGTCTCGGCCCAACCAAATGTGGGGAATGGATTGTTGGGCTCGGCCCAATAACCAATCAGCCCACTTGGTTTACGGCTTATTTGATGTTCGGCTTATTTGGCTTGGCTCATATAGAGCTTATTTTGATTCGGCTTATTGGTTTGAGCTTATGGAGCTACAACTTATTTGGTTAGTTTCGGCTTATTAAAGCCTCAACTCATTTTAAGCTTATAGCTTATTTCGGTTTCGGTTATTATTAAGATTATAGCGTATTTTGGTTTTGGCTTATTAGCCACGGCTTATTTGATTTGGCTTATTTCATTTCGGCTTAATGGGCTTAAGGCCTATTGGGCTTCGGTTTATATTTTGGACTTATATAAAAGGTTATGGACTAATTTTACTATCGGGCTAAATATTAAGACCTTAATGTACTAACATTAGACGTTCGGGCCCAATAGGAGAAAAATAAATAAATTAGACTTGTAAATGGATTAATGGACTTAGATTGGAGATAAAAGTAATTATATTGGACTTAGCAAATGCTATTGGATTAACGTTGGGCTTCCGAGCCCGATAAGGAAAATCTTATAGTTTGGATTACTAAGTCGGATAAATGGATCTACGGAAGTGGAAAAACGATTAAAATGGTCGAACTTTGTCATTAGTGGGTTAAATGCTTTGAAATAATTGACTTTTTGGCATTTTGTCGGAGTTTCAGAAAATTGTGGAAAGTATTAAAATTTAAGGTTTGGAAACCTTGGGAATCCTTTACAAACGAACGAGTCATGTCGAAATTTTATGGAAAATGTCACACTTAGAAAATAATACAGAATAATTATTTGTGTCAACTCAACTAAAGGTCAAAAGACGACTTTTGTAAATGATAAATGTTAATATTAAATGATTGAACATGGACGTACCAAGATGATAAGGTTTTATACTTACCCCATTTAGCCTGATAAAGAGACGAAAATAATAAAATATTATTATTTTATTATATATATATATTTAATATATTTACTTTAACGTTGCGAAGATGTTTATTCGTTTATTTTCGATCTTTGAACCCCTACTTATTTCTCGTCGGATTCTCTTGGACCGTTTGGTCAGTTGTTTCGCTTTAAGTTGTTGGATGTGTTTTGAGTATTTTGTCGCACTTAGCCCAAATGCATCGAATTGTTTTACTTAAGTACGACACAACCATAATACCAAAATGTTTGTAATGAGAATAAAGGTTTTGTAATGAGAATAAAGATTTTGTAATGGGAATAAGAGTTTTGAAATAAGGATGAGGGTTTTTGTAAAAAGAATGAGGATTTTGTGTGAGTAAAGACGAACGCTTATACAATAAGACAATATTGTACAAAATTTTAATAAGGTGAAATTAATGTTAGGTCATGGCCGGGTACCGTTGTGCGTTGTAGAGGCTATTTGGTGCGTTGAGTAGAGATTGTTTGGTTCGTTGTGTAGAGATTATTTGTGCGGTTATTATCATCTGTTGAGGTGAGTTCTCGTAGCCCCATTTTTTTAAATCTTTTCTGTTGGGGGAAAATGATACTCAAATGTGTTTTGAACCGTTTTTTATGAACTGTGCGAAACGTGGTTTTGTTTTTGGGACGTGCTTATGACTGCTATGTGAATATTATATGGTTTGATTGTACTTGCATGCATCGAGATGCATGGCAATGTATGTGATTATCAAGTATTTGCTATGTCTTGTGGTGGTCCTTCCCAAAGTAATTGTGCTCCAGCTGGTAGGCCCTTAGGTGCGTAAGTGACATTCAGAGTTGCGACTCCAAGAGCATTGGTATATGCTGGTTTGGTGACTAGCGGGGATGCTAGATCATGGTACATGATTAGCGAGGATGCTAAGTCATGGGTTTGTTTACATATATTCACTGTCATATTACACAATTGTCCATTGTTGAAAATATTGGCACAGCGACTGGGTTTTGAATCAAACCTACGAGCTCACCAACATTATTGTTGACGTTTTCGAGTATCATTTTCAGGTGTGTTTTGATAAAGGTAAATGTGAAGTATTAGGGGACCAAAGATGAGTACATTTGAGAGTTTATTGAAGGACAACTGTTTGACTTTTTCCAAGGTTGCGAAATTGTAAACTTTTATAAATAAACTTTTGTGAACAATGTATGGCATGATCTTGTATCTTGTGCAATGTGAATCATTATGTCGCATTCCCGTGTTTCCACCGTTGATGGGGTGTGACAGATTGGTTATCAGAGCCAAGGTTATAGAGAATGCTTTTTTTAAATAAAAAGAAAACGCAACTATAACCAAACTAGAATTTTTGTAAAACCTCGAACATGGTGAAAGTCAATTAGCCTGAGCAATTCATGGTATCTCCTAAATTACGCATAGCCTGATCAACTATGCTTAATTTACAAAGGACCATGAAATGATGGGGGTAGTTTTCTTAAGCTATGTTAGAGGAGGGGAGGGATGTGTGAATGATAAGACCACCTGAAAATGAGTTGACCTTGAATGTACGTATTGGGTAATACGTACTTTCATGTAGTGATGTGATATGAGAACACTTGCGAGTATTAGGATCTAGAGTGTTGTGGCTGCCTAGTTCTTGCATGATGTTGCTTATAATCGTATGCATAATGCCATAAGAGCCCTTGGTAGGTATGTGATTGTAGCAATGTTTGATATTTAAGGGTTGGTGTACCTTAGTAGATTTGTTGAAGTATTGTCATGAGCTTATGAAATGCTTATTATGTATAGAACATTGAGGGTGCTTGTTTGCCGTTTGTACCTTTGTATATTTGATATATATATATTATATATATATATATATATATATTTTACTAATATATAGAAATTATATTATATATATATATATATATATATATATATATATATATATATATATATATAAGAGAATATATATATACACGTATATACGGTTACGAACACCTAATTTCAAATGTTATGTTGATTATATGTAAGGCATAGTGATGTTGGTAATTTGAGTAATGATATTTTGTAAAGATACTTATACCCTTACCGTGTTATCACATGTCATGTATACCCCGGCTTATGTTGATTCAGAGACTATCACCCAGGCTGACGAATATCAGAGATCCTGAGTGCCCGTCCCATTACCTGATGACCCTTATGTAGCGGTTAGGTAGGCACAGTTAGTTGATATGGATACTGAGTCAAACCCAGAGGAGGCTCCCTCAGAGGCAGAGGATTCACAGTAATTAGGTTCTAGAGTACCCCTTATGAGTGAGGAGTTTGAGGCTTCTGAGCCGTCAGGTGCTAGGACTATTTCATCCCATTCATCAACTTCATCGGATTCCACCGCACCATTGTCACCCGATCACCCACTTACTTATGTTTCACCTACCCCTACACCCACTCGAGCTTCATTCTACCATAAGACAGCACGTATGACAATGCGTGTCCAGCCCGCCATGTTCCTTAATCATTCGGACAGAGTGACAGAGGCGATGACCTTGTCAGATTCAGCCTTCCGTAAGAGGTATAGATCCTCTTACGAGACACCATCATCATCGTCGTCTCTGACCCTTCCAGTACAGAAGAGGTATCGGGGCACATCTGAGCTCATATTAGATACTGATAGTAAGGGGGACGAGTTGGGAGATGAGGATACTGGGGAGGATGTGGAGGATGAGAGTCAGGGTTTAGATGATAAGAGGCAGGGTTTAGATAACGAGGGTCAGGGTTTAGATGTCAAGGGTAAGGGTTTGGAAGACGAGGGTCCTGGTATAGAGGAGGAGGGGGAGGCTATACCTGAGGGTCAGCAGCAGGCAGTTTTGGTTGCTGATACAGACGCGAGCGAGCCTTTAGGTCTTGGATACGGGGCGGCTAGGCGTCGTGCCCTTGAGTCGACTGAGGAGATAGCACCTAGTACGTATGAGGTATGGCAGAGCTCTAGGTCTATGCCAAATCATGATGGAGCAGAAAGGGTATCTGCATTTAGATAGCCCACCCTTGTTACATGGGTAGATCCTGAGGATGGCAAGGTTTATACTGACATTCTGACTTATGTACCACTAGCAGCACCTGTTCAGACACCTCCATCTCCTAAGTGGTCGCTTGGTTCCTTACCAGTTTCACCATCATCCCCAGTAGTTCCATCACCTATAGCTTCGCTAGTGGCTACCTTAGCAGCCACCATATCGGTAGATGAGGACCATTTTATAGAGGTAGAGGCGCAGTTAGAGCTTTATAGGAGCTGATGACATCAAATAACGTCACTTTTATAGCATCATTTATCCCATTATTCTTACCCACTTTGTATAATTATTGCATGAATTGGTACTTAATTGCTTAAAGTTGTTATTTGCAGTAATTATGGATTACTTTGTGAAGTTATGCTTAAAGGCACACATTTTGGAGCATAAACGAAGAGTTCAAGAAAGTCTATTCATCTGAAAAATACGCCGTATTATTCTAGACCGATACGACGTATCCAAGACTTTGACGAATCAAAAGACCATTGCCTGACTTTAAAGAATACGTCATATCCACATCAATGGTAATCCGTATATAATACTTTAGTCAACGATGAAGAAGGAACTGGTTTTACCTCAATACGCTGTATCCATCAAGAAGATACGGCGTACCCGTACCTACACTTCACAGATAATCACGAAGGATTGAAGACCCAATACGCCATATCCAGAAGCCTCTATATCTGTATTCACGATTTATTATATACAAAGATTCTTGAAGATATCAACATGGTCCTTACTCTAGGAAATCCCCAATACGCTGTATCCCACATCGCTCGATACGGCGTATCGACCAATTTCCAGATGTTATAAATAGAAGTCCTTAAACTCAGTTTTAGGTATGCAAGTGAATCCCTAAACCACCAAGTCGACCAAGAGACGAATAAAGGAGCCTAGAAGGTC
>BQNB010074727.1:0-31694 GCA_026074375.1 Tanacetum coccineum | reverse complement strand
TGAGGAACCCGTTGAGATCATGGACCGTGAAGTTAAACGGTTGAAGCGAAGCCACATTCCATTAGTCAAGGTTCGATGGAACTCTAAGCGAGGTCCTGAGTTTACATGGGAACGCGAGGATCAATTCCGGAAGAAATACCCACACCTGTTCACGAAGACCGCGCCTTCGACAAGTACCGCATTTTAAGCCTTGAGGACAAGGCTCACTTAACGGGGGGAGACTATAACATCCCGTGTTTTAGGGTCATTTACGTCGTCAATAAATCCACAATGTATCTTTTGTATTATACGCGTTTCCTTTAAATCGTAAACGTTAAGTTAAATCGCGTACGCTAAATATTAGTGTTCAATGTAAACGGGCATCAAACAATAAAATGTTTACATCAAGCAAGGGTTAAGTAATTATTTTGAGGATAATTATTAACATTGTTCAATTTATTTTTATTGGTTGCGTAAATTTATTATGTTTCGCGATAGAGTACGTTTAGGCATACCCGGAACCACGTTAATTAATCTACGCTTCAACAAATGCTTATTTCTATTTTTAATAACCAAAGTTTATAAAACTATACCACACTTATATAAATGGGACGCCACATATATAAAGTAATAAGCAAGACTTCACAAGTTGCAAGTATACATTTTATATAACAAGACAACACTTACATATTTACTTACACTTTCAAAAGAGCAAGTATAATACTTGCATTTTATTACAAGAAATAAGCTAGATATTTCTTCCTTGATTTCATGGGATCACCTCCATAATAGGGAACACAAGGACACCTAAACATTACCTAAGGCAAGGTGCAAGTATGGAGTTGCAAGACTTATAAGCATGACTAGTGGTTTTGACCACTAGTCACACCTTATTGCCCATGCCGGCCATCCATCCCCCTCTCTTGGTCATTATGGTCTTTGATTTATACACTAGGCTATCTCTTATATTATATATATACTTGCAAGTAGTAAGAAAGATAACACATACACTTCAACACTTTACCAAAAATCAAAACCATCCTCCCTTTTGCTCTCTACATAGCCACGGCAAACAAACCCCTTTATACACAATACATAGTTTGATTTTATAAGACCATACACATATTCATACATCATTCCAATGATAACCTAAGGTGTTTGCAAGGGTTGGTTAAAGGTTTACAAGTATTAAAGCAAGTTTCACAAGATTTTGGTTTTCTAAGAAAACTAGGGTTTTCAAGTGTGCAAGCTTTGATTTTTCATCTAAACAAGGGTTTAGATTGTGTTGGTTATCATCTTACATCATCATAAGGTTATCTAAAACCCTTTATGTCTTTACATTTATCATTTTATGAGTATATATGTTCTTTATAGCAAAAATCACCATTTAGGACTTTTAAACATGTAAAAAGAGTTTTACTTGTGATGATCATTTTGTACACTTTTTCTTATGTTATGTGATAGGTAATATCATGATATAATGGAAATATAAGTATGTTAACATGTTGGTTTAAGTGAAAAAATGTTTAGGTATAAACTTGTACATAAAAGTTACTTAAGGAAATTTATGATTTTATGTAAAGTTATGAACTTGTTATCTTGGAAAAATAGACAAATCATAGGCCTAAGGACATTGATATATGTATAACATAGTATATTATGAGTTATTAAGAACTTGTGGAAATTTACTTAGTTGAAAAGTATATAAAACAAGTTAAACAAATAAGTATGTATATGTATCATAAGGGGGCTGTTTGGATTCGAAATCCAAACAGTGGGTTTGACATTTTATAAAAATAATACGTCTCATGACGATTCCAAAAAGGTAAGAAACTCGAAAAACGGATTAATAATGAAGAAGTTACGATAAAAATACGATTTACGTTAATACTGGTTTTATAAAATATACTTTATAAAGCAAGTTATAAAATACTTCAAAAAAAGAAAGTTTAGTATTTTTCACAGATTGTACATATTTTTAGGATTCCAAAATGATAAGAATCATAATTTTTCAATTAATAACGAAGGAGTTATGAATTACGCGAGTTTGCGAAAATTAATACTTTTATAAAACTATTTTTATAAAAGTTACTATTCATGACAGAAACTTTTATTTTTGTAAACCTCATAAATATATAGAACTTTCAATTACGAGAATGTGCTCGAAAGAATCGCTAAAAACGGAGCTATAACGAATAAAATACGACGTTTACGGGTTTTACGATAACTAAAACTAGAAAATAACTTTATAACTGGTGTGAACAGTAAAAGGTACTGTTCATCAGGGGACTAAAAATACGAAAATGTCAATTATTGATATCTCGACTTAATACGAAAACATAAACGTAAGAAACGCGAGAAACGGACTTAAAACGATAAAGTTAGGTCATTTTTTGCTAAAGGTGTATTTATAAATGTTTTTACTTTATAAATATGATTTCACAAAAACGATTAGACGGTGATGAAGCTATATAGAATTATATGTGGTTATCAAAGTACTATATTACTAGGGAGTTTCATAATGAGGCCTCTTCGGGGTGGCGTATCGACGAGTTGTTGGATTTACGATTTAAAGTGTCCTAGCTCCTCATACGTCACTACATGACCTCTTAAATTATGATAGCCCGAACGATAGTATGATGTAACTAACATAGACTTGTATATGATGTTAGTTAATCAAATCGATTAGTGCTTATACGACCTATGTTCATTTAGGTTGCATTCGATCATTTACGTGACGCGTTATCTGTGATATTTGGATTATCAGTAACTCAAGGTGAGTTCATAGCCCCACGTTTTACATGCTTTTGTTTTATAAGTTTTTGGGGTGAGAAACATGCAATGTTTTACAACTGGACACAAGTGGATACTTTTATATTATGATTACGTGTTGCCTAAGTAGCGATAACCCATTCTGAGCCCATTATCATGAACTGTCAATTACTGGACTGTGAGCGCGAATGTTATGAATAGATCTATTGGGATTGACATCCCCGTTCGGGTGATTAGCTATCACTGGGCAAACGAACGTATACCATGTCGAACATAGGATGTTGCGGGTTAGAACATCATCACGGGCAATGTAGGCCATTTATATGGTATTCATTTATGTCGAGCTTCAGTGTCATGAGCTTAGGGCAACGTAATTACATTTATATGATGTCTGCATCTGTTGCATTATCATACACTTGGGAAATCTTGTGGTCCTACAATATATGATTTATCAAACCTATGAATTCACCAACATTATTGTTGACGTTTTAAAGCAATGTTTTTCAGGGGATCAGTAAGCACGAGGTGCAAGGGATACATTGGTGGTTTTGATTTGGATATCATGCATTAAAGATTTTGTCGCATTACATTTTGTATAACTGTTATGGGCTAGAAATCTTTGTATTTTGAACAAGTGGACAAGTGTTGTTACAAATTTATGATTGGTTTGAATTCATTACCTGTGCATTTGAAATTCGTTTTACAAATTGGATATATTGCTTGTTTACGATATTTTCGAAAACAAGGACATTTCTTAACTGTTACCCCGAATGATTACAGATTAGCTTAAGTTGATTGAACTGTTAATTACCTGGAGGGTAAGCACGAGTGTTATGAAATAGATCTATTAGGGGTTGACTACTCCTGTTCGGGTGACTAGCTATCACTAGTTCGAGATCGAACTAACGAACGCTATAACATTGTCGGATTTGAATAACTATATACTAATGAAATGAACCTTACGGTGCCTTGAATAAAGTGGCATACTTATATGAGTCTACGTAGCGGTTTCGTAAACTTAGAGTAATCGTAATCATTGTTTTATACTCATATGAATATTTACGTTGCCTTGAATAAAGTGGCAAATCAAACTTGGAAACATTTTTGGGATATTGTGCTCATTACAATATATATTGGAAACAATTTGGGATTTTATATATTTTAAGGAAACCTATATATGTAGGTTTATGCGTTGCAAGTCTTGTATGGGCGAAACTTGTAACACAGTAAACCTATATATATAGTTTTGGGATTTACAGTTATTTGTACAAAAACCTATGAACTCACCAACTTTAATGTTGACACTTTTAAGCATGTTTTTCTCAGGTGAATTAGATGCTTGGCATATATGATGTGCATTGGAGTCTAAACAATACAAGAATACTTTTCAAACGACACTTAGGGGTCGTTCTCTCATGACTTGTGCAATGGTATTATGAAGTAACGCTTCCGGAAACATATTCCGCTGCGACCTAATTTTGGGGGTGTTACACTAGGCGTAGCGTGCAATAAAGCGCGATAAAGAGTGATAAAGCGCGCTATAGCGAGCCTTTTTTTAAAGCTTTTAAAAAATTTCATTGATTTGAGCTTATATATAAGTATTTATGATTTGGGTTGTATGAGATTCGGGCTTAGTAACTCCATAACTTAATTTTAAGCCTAGTAGCTAACTAATATTGACCACTCTATAAATATTGTTTGCCGCCTTGAGTCACGCCTTAAAAACGCTATGATGCAACGCCTCACGCTAAAGCTTGAAGCTTGGCTATGGCCGCAACGCTACGCTTCACGCTATTTTTAACCTTGGCGGTGATGATATGGTTTGTTTGCATATATATTCACTGTCATATAGCACTATTGTCCACTGTTTGAAATATTGGCACAACTTTTGGGTTTAAGGTCAAACCTACGAGCTCACCAACAATATTGTTGACGTTTTCGAGTATCATTTTTAGGTGAAGTGAAAGAGGAATAAGTTGGTGATTTATATGGTAGCAGACTTAGAAGTATCCCGAGTGGATTTTCATGTGAAGTCGTCTTGTTTTATTTTTATATTGTTTGGTATTGAAACAGATTTGGTTTAAGTTTGGATTTTGGACCCCTGTGCGAGCTTTTGGATAACTGTAAGAGATTATGGATTTAGCTGTGATTTGGGACATCACTCGAGGTTGTTCAAGGTTCATGGTCTTCGTAACACTTGAAGTTTTTGCAATGTAGTTTTCTCTATTTTGTATCTTGTGTTATGATTGATCATTATGTTGCATTCCCGAGTTTCTGCCATTGTCGGGGTGTGACAGATTGGTAATCAGAGCCAAGGTTATAGAGAACTAGGTAGATTGGCCGAGACTATAACCTAAGATCCGTCGTTTAGTTGCGTATAGGATCTATGTGCGGGGTTTCCGCTTTTGTTTGCTTTCGCGTGTTCGCGATTTGGTGCTTTATTTATGCCAGTCATTGAAATGTGTGAGCTCAATATTGAATATGACTGGGAAATGATGCGAATATAAGTTCGGTGGCCAACATAGTTATAAGTGTATCACAACTCACTCATACTTAGTAATGTTGTTCACACAAATCGATGTTGACACATTAAAGTGTAATCATGTGTAGATCCTGTATAACATAGTAAATACCTAATATAATGCGAGTCCTTCCTGCCTTACAAACGTTGCCCATAGTTCTTCCTTGTATAATAATGCCGCGCAAAAAGAGACCCAAGAGCTGGCCGACCTCTACCGAATCATAGGAAAGGGGGAACGATGTACTGGTTGGTAGAGATGGAGGGTAAAGACCTATGGAAGGTAAGATGGAGCGTGTTGAAGATTGCATGGTCAGGAAATGACCAAGAGATGAAAGCTAATGGGGGTGTAGAGGGAGTCAATAAGAATGTAGAGGGAGTTAATGGGGGAGCACCCAACTTCTCGACAATCATTGCCTAACAATTGTAGAACCTCTTACC
The DNA here is from genome assembly GCA_026074375.1 of Tanacetum coccineum. Classification (NCBI taxonomy): domain Eukaryota; kingdom Viridiplantae; phylum Streptophyta; class Magnoliopsida; order Asterales; family Asteraceae; genus Tanacetum; species Tanacetum coccineum. The sequence goes on along the minus strand of BQNB010074727.1, from coordinate 25,984 downwards.
CTCCATGTTAGCTCAGGTTGGTAACCAAGGAAATGTTGGAAATCAAAATGGTAATGTGGTGAGAATGTTTAAGAGAACGTTGGGAATGTGATAGTAAATGACAACCGGGTAGGTTGTTCATATGAGGAGTTCTTAGCTTGTAACCCTAAGGAATATGATGGTAAAGGAGGTGATGTAGTTCTTATTCGTTGGATTGAGTAAATAGAGTCTGTGCAAGATATAAGTTGGTTGTAGTGTTGACCAAAAGTGAAAATACACAACCTGTTCAATTTGTGGGTAGGGAGGTATTAACATGGGTGAACTCTCACTACCGCACGCTAAGTCAGGAATTGTAGTTGTATGTCAGGAATAACTTTAATGTTTATGAAGATATAAGATTTTTGTCCCTATTCATGAGATGCAAAAGTTGGAATCTGAGTTGTGGAATCACGCCATTGTCGGGGCTGGCCATGCTGCGTATACTGATAGGTTTCATATATTGGCTAGGTTAGTCCTACATTTGGTAACTCCAGAAAGTAGGATGATTGAGAGGTATGTGTATGGCTTTACTCCACAGATTCGTGAGATGGTGGCAGTAATAGAGCCAAAGACTGTACAGAAGGTTGTGCAAATTTCTGGTGCACTGACCGATAAGGCAGTGAGAAAAGGACAATTAATGAAGAGATTGAGAATAAGAGTAAATTTGGGGGAACCTAGCAAGGATAAGAATGGAAGGGATGATAATAAGAGGACTAGGACTGGGAATGCTTGTGCTACTACTACAAACCCTATAGGAAGAGAGAATACAGGTACTTGTCCTAAGTGTACCACCTGCAACTCCTACCAAGCACCCGGAGGGCCTTGTCCCACATGCTTTAACTGTAACCACCCGAGTTATTTGGCAAAGGATTGTAGAGGCCTGCCGAGGAATGTAAATCCCCTGTCAATGCTAGAAACCCAACTATTAGGGCATGTTATGAGTGTGGTAGTACCGACCATATCAGGTCAGCTTGTCCTAGATTGAATAGGGCACAAGAGAAACGCGAAGAAAAATCGTCCAAACCAAGTTGCTGCTAATAATAGGGGTCAGGGTCATGGAAACCAAGGGAACCAAGCTAGGGGTAGGGCATTCATGTTAGGAGCACATGAAGCTCGCCAAGATCCGAACATTGTGACGGGCACGTTTACTTTGAACAATCATTTTGCCACTACCTTATTTGACTCTGGTGCCGACTATAGTTTTGTTTCCACTACTTTCATACATCTATTAGGCATAGAGCCTAACGAATTAGGTTTCAAATATGAGATTAAGATAGCTAGCGGGCAGCTAGTGGAGGTTGATAAGGTTATTAAGGGTTGCAAACTAGAAATTGAGGGTCATGTATTTGACATCGATTTGATACCTTTTAGGCATGGGAGTTTTCATGTGATTATAGGTATGGACTGGTTTTTTAATTATAAGGCTGAACTAATTTGTCATGAGATGGTAGCGAGGATACTACTACCGGATGGCAAGGTGCTTAGAGTATTAGGAGAGAGACTGGAAGAGGAAGCAAAACTTTTGATGAGTGTTAAGGCTAGTGATAAGAAACAAGAAGAGATCGTTGTGGTTAGAGATTTTCTTGAGGTGTTTCCGGATGATTTATCTGGATTACCACCTCTCTGGGAAATTGAGTTCCAGATTGAGTTAACCCTTGGAGCAACGCCGGTAGCAAAGTCTCCTTATCGTTTGGCACCTTCTGAATTGGAGGAGTTGTCGGGACAACTTAAGGAACTCTAAGATTAAGGTTTCATTTGATCAAGTTCGTCGCCTTGGGGAGCGCCAGTGTTGTTCGTTAAGAAAAAGGATGGTTCTTTTAGGATGTGCATTGACTATAGATAATTGAACAAGTTGACTGTTAATAATCGTGATCCGCTTCCTAGGATTGACGATTTATTTCATCAACTGCAAGGGTCGCAGTTTTTCTAAAAGATAGATCTTAGGTCTGGATACCATTAGCTGAGAGTGCATGAGGATGACATTCCAAAGACTGCGTTTAGAACTCGTTATGGACATTTCGAGTTCACAGTAATGCCCTTTGGTCTGACTAACGCACCAGCGGTATTTATGGATTTGATTAATAGAGTTTGTAGGCCTTATCTTGATAAGTTTGTGATAGTGTTTATAGACGATATCTTAATCTACTCTAAGACTCGAGAGGAGCATGTAAAATACTTAAGGTTAGTCTTGGGACTGCTCAAGAAGGAGAAACTGTATGCTAAGTTTTCTAAGTGTGAATTCTGGCTAAGAGAAGTGCAGTTTCTTAGGCATGTGATAAATGGAAATGGGATTCATGTAGACCCTAGTAAGATTGAAGCTGTTAAGAATTGGAAAGCCTCTAGAACTCCGACTGAGGTTCGTTCATTCTTAGGATTGGCTGGGGATTACCGTAGGTTCATTGAGAACTTTTCTAAGATAGCTAAGTCTCTTACTATCTTGACTCAGAAGTGTAAGACTTTCAATTGGGGTGAGGAACAAGAATTGGCATTTCAAATCTTGAAGGATAAGTTGTGTAATGCGCCTATTCTAGCTCTCCCTGATGGACCAGAAGACTTTGTGATATATTGTGATGCGTCCGGGATAAGACTAGGTTGTGTGTTAATGCAAAGAGCTAAGGTGATAGCCTATGAGTCTAGGCAGTTGAAAATTCATGAGAAGAATTATACTACTCATGATTTGGAGTTGGGTGCGGTCACTTAAGATCTAGAGACATTATATGTATTGGACAAAGAGTGTCATCTATACGGATCATAAGAGTCTTCAACATATCTTTAGTAAAAAAGAGTTGAATATGCGACAACATCGCTGGATAGAGTTATTTAGTGATTATGACTGTGAAATTCGCTACCATCCTAGTAAGGTGAATGTGGTGGCTCATGCCCTAAGTAGGAAGGAAAGAGTAAAGCCTAAGAGAGTTAGAGCTATGAATATGACCCTTTAGTCGAGTATCAAGGATAAGATACTGGCGGCTCAGAAAGAGGATGTGGATGAGTTTGTAGGATTGCAAAAAGGTTTGGATGAGATGATAGAACAGAGAAGTGATGGGACTTTGTACTACCTGGATCGAATATGGGTACCTTTGAAGGGTGAGGTGAGAACCCTGATAATGGATGAAGCCTATAAGTCAAAGTACTATGTACACCCAGGAGCTGATAAGATGTATTATGATTTGAGAGATAGGTATTAGTGGCCTGGAATGAAAAAGGACATAGCTAAGTATGTTAGTAAGTGTTTGACTTGTTTAAAGGTTAAGGCTGAGCATCAAAGGCCATCTGGCTTGCTCCAACAACATGAGATTCCCGTATGGAAATAGGAAAGAATATCTATGGATTTTGTGACTAAGTTGCCTAGGACTATTCGTGGGCATGACACAATCTGGGTCATAGTGGACCGATTGACTAAGTCTGCTTATTTTTACCAATGCTTGAGATTATAAGATGATAGAATGCTAGATTGTATTTAAACAAGAAAAGATAGCTATACAAGATGTTCCGAACAGAAATAACGGTACTAGAAAGACTAATCAACACAAGTTAAGTGCATACAATGCAAGATTCTAAGGAACCCTGAAATATTGATTACATTCAAAATCACCACCAGACCTGAAGGTCAGAGTGAGACATACTATTTATAACTTTTGAATACATGCTTATAGCGTTGCGTCCTGGACTTACAAAGGAAGATAGGATTTTATCTTCTGTAGTTGAGTATTCGTATAACAGAAAGTAAACATTCTATTGCTAGAGATGATCTCTAATATGGGGCAAAGAGAAGGCTGAAAAGCGACAATCGCCATTTTTGGGCTGAGTTGGAGAAGTCCAGTTGATAAGTACCTGATTTATGTGCAAGAACTATTGAGAAGATACGCAGATTAAGCAAAGACTTAAGGATGCGCGTGATCGCTATAAAAGTTAATTCTTGATAAGATGAGGAAGCCATTCTATATAATAGTGTAGGATACTATGACTTTGCTCAAAGTGTACTCTTTTGTAAAGGAGTAGGTAACGCTTGGAGAAGTAAAAGGAAATATCACCATAGATTTGTTGGAACCGTTTGAGATTATTGAGAAAGTAAGGACCACGATGGCCCTATCGGTTAGAATTCCCGAGATATGAACGGTAGTACATGACACGTATCATGTTTCGAACCTAAGAAGTGTTTTGGCTGATCCAACCCTGCAAGTGCCTTTGGATGAGAAGTCTATTTGATGCTAAGTTGAATATTGTGGAAGAGCCATGTGGAAATTTTGGAAAGAGAGTATAAGAAGCTAAAGCGTAGTAGGATTGCCATCGTCAAGGTCCGGTGGAATTCAAAACGTGGCCCTGAATTCACGTGGGAACGTAAAGATTATATGAAATTAAAGTACCCACATTTGTTTAGTAATGTTAGTAGCTGAATTTTGGGGACGAAATTCTTTTAAGGGGGTAGAATGTAACCTTTGCCCTTTTTGTGTTCTAAATATTTCATTTATAGTCCTTTGACTATTTGACTTTTGTTAGTTTATTCAGATAATGTATCGTGTTGACGGTGGTGATTTTATGAGAATTATGGTGATTTATGGTTTATTGTGATTAATAATCACTTTTGGAAGGTATTATTGTGTTATTTGTATTCTGGGTGGTTTGACCCATGAATTTTGAGAAATGCCAAAAAAACAAGTCTGATACGTCCGTTAATGTCCAAATGAGTTTTGAAGGGTTTAAAGTGTAAATACGTCATGTAAATACTCTAGGTTAATTGAAAAGTAATTTTAAGGTGAATAAAAATGCTAATTAACTTTGGGGTAAATTTTACGGTTGAGTTTTACGAGTATTTAAGTGATCCCAACACGAAAAGAAAGACCCGGCACCCCATAGGATGCTAACCGGTCAAGAATGTCAAGGGGGAACAAAATGGCTTAATTCTAGCTAACTTGTCTAAGAGTTGTACACATATATGCTTTCCACTAGACCTTGCCATCCATAATCAATTTTCATTTTCAAAAAAATAAAACACACTTGTGTGTGTATTTTTCAACTTTGATCGAGAACGTGATACTCTGGGTTGATACGAGTGTTTTGGTATTCATTTAAACAACGTTTGGGTTGTCCGGTTCGTGTCGAAATCTATATTTTTGAATGTTTTCTTATAAGTTTTCAAATGTAAATTTCTTTTGTCCTTTTGGGTTTATTTTGATGCATAGATGTTAGTTGTACAAGTTGATCGTTGTAAAAATCAATTTTTGGAAACGAAACGGATAAAAAAGGGGTGTTTGGTTTGTCGGATATAAAAAGGAAAAAAGGGGTTTTAGTAGTTCTGATGTTGTGGTCGTGATGGTTGAATAACAATGTTGCTTGATAGCTTATTTTTTTTAATAGTAGTTTGTATAGCTTATTCGGGCTTATTTTTAAGCTATTTCATGGCTTATTTTTGGCTTAAATGGCACGTCCCTTTTCAAAATTACTAGGAAAGTGATTTTGACTATTTTTGTGATATGACGTATGTTTGTGGACTATTTTTATAGCTTATGGTATTAACCGAATGCGATACGTAGCTTATTAGCTTATGGTTAAGCTTATTATATATATTGTGGAGCTTATGGACTCACGACCCAACAAGCCTATTTAAGCCATGGCTTAATGGTAGGGCTTATTGTGGTCCGGATTATTTTTTACTTATTAGTATAAGCTTATGTATGTAAATGGACATTGGTTTTGGACTTGACGTATTTGGAGTATATTGGCTCAGACCCAATAAGCCCATTTGAGCCGCGGCTTAATGGAGGCTTATTGTGGTCCGGATTATTTCTACATATAAGTATATACTTTATATTAATCTGGACATTGGTTTTGGACTGGATTATATTTGGATTATAAATGTCTAAGGACCTTTGTTGGGCCTTAATGCCAAAATAAGTGATATTGAGTAGTTATGAGATTTTTGACGGGACTTTTGAAGGTGGGAAAAGTATTTACGGATATTTTAGAAAAACGTTTTAGTAAACGTTAAAGATTGAGATTTTGGAATTTTGTCAAAAAGTGTCGAATTGGTAAAAAGTGTTGAAAATAAGGCTTGAAACATTGGAAAATGTTGTATGAGCGTACGGGTCATGTCGAAATTTCGTAAAAAGTTTATACTTAGAAATTTGACCTAAGAACATGATTTTTGAATTTTAAATAATACAATATTATTTAATTATTTTATTTATTTAATAAATTCACTAAAAGACGAATAATATAATTTTTCTTGAAACTTCTCAAATATGTTTATTATGAGTAAACGTTCCATTTTCAACTCTAATATGATTATTTTCACGGTGATTAAGGTTACCGAATGGACTTACCGAGATATATTTATAATTATTAATTATAAATATTTACGTATAGTACTTATCTATTTCTTTAAATAATATAAGTGTGTATTATTGAGTAATGAGATTGATATGATTGTTGGGATATGTCGTCAACCATCACACCACTAAATTTTTTTGAGTAACTGTACAACGTGTCTAAACTCTATGCATCAAATGAGAAAATTGTTTTGGGAATGGATGATTAAATTGGGACATTAATTGGACTAGGTAGTGTGCGAGTGTCATTGCATTTACTTGTGTGATTGAGATTTGGTTGCTAAAGACTTGCTTGAGGTGAGTTCTCGTAGCCCTATTTTTACTATTTTTCCGTTGGGGGAAAATGTTACTCAAATGTGTTTTAAATTGTTTTGAATTGAACTGTGCGAAATGTGGTTTTGTTTTTGGGACAAGATATGTGCTTATGACTGCTATGTGAATATTATGTGTTGCATGATTGTTTGGATTGGATGGATACGCCTACCCAATATTTGTGTGATTATTGGAGCGGATGGGTACGCCTACCCTAGTTTGTGTGTGGTCCTGCCCTAATTTTTGTGCTTCAGCTGGTAGGCCCTTTAGCTGCGTAAGTGACATATGGTTATTGATTAGCGGTGATGCTATGGTTTGTTTGCATACATATTCACTGTCATATAGCACTATTGTCCACTGTTTGAAATATTGGCACAACTTTTGGGTTTAAGGTCAAACCTACGAGCTCACCAACATTATTGTTGACGTTTTCGAGTATCATTTTCAGGGGAAGTGAAAAAGGAATAGTTTGGTAATATGTGGTAGCAGACTTAGAAGTATCCCGAGTGGATTTTCATGTGAAGTTTTGCATGTTTATTTTATTTGGCTTTAGTATTTGGAAGTTTTAGTTTAAGTTTGGATTTGGACCCCTGTGTGGGCTTTTGGGTTATTGTAAGAGATTTTTTGATTGGATTGTGATTTGAGACATCACTCGAGGTTGTTCGAGGTTGATGGTCTTCGTAACACTTGAAGTTTATGCTTTGTAGTTTTCTCTATTTTGTATCTTGTGTTATGATTGATCATTATGTTGCATTCTCTAGTTTTCGCCATTGTCGGGGTGTGCCAGATTGGTTATCAGAGCCAAGGTTATAGAGAACTAGGTGGATTGGCCTAGACTATAACCTTAGATTCGTCGTTTAGTTGCGCATAGGATCTATGTGTGCGGTGTTTCGCTTTTGTTTGCTTTGGCGTGTTCGCGATTTGGTGCTTTAGTTATGTCAATTATTGAAATGTGTGAGCTCAATATTGAGTATGACTAGGAAAGGATGCGAATATAAATACGGTGGCCAATGCAGTTATAAGCATATCACAACTCACTCATACTTAGTAATGTCGTTCACACAAATTGACGTTGACACCGTAAGGTTTGTTATGTGTATATCTGTATATATATGTGAGTCTTCCTGCCTACCTAACGTTGCCTATGTTCTCCCTCGTGTAGATAATGCCACCAAAGGTGAGGCCTAGAAGTCCTGGTCAGCCTGTTGCCGAATCACGAGGAGGGGGAACAGGTAAATGGGTTGGTAGAGGTGGAAGGGGTAGAGGACCTAGGGGAGGTAATGATAAGCGTGTTGATGAATTAAATGGTCAAGGAAATGACCTGGGTTTAGGAGCTAATGGGGGCGTAGAGGGAGTCAATAGGAATGTAAAGGGAGTCAATGGAGGTGTAGGAGGAGCACCTGACTTCTCGACGATCATTGCCCAGCAATTGCAGAACTTCTTACCCGCCATGCTAGCTCAGGTTGATAACTAAGGAAATGTTGGAAATCAAAATGGTAATGTGGTTAATGAGAACGTTCAGAAGAACGTTGGGAATGCGTTAGTGAATGGCAACCGGGTAGGTTGTTCATATAAGGAGTTTTTAGCTTGTAACCCTAAGGAATATGATGGTAAGGGAGTGTTGTTAGTTTTTTTTTTTTTCTTACTCGTGGATGAGAAAATAGAGTTTGTGCAAAAAAAAAAAAAAAAAAAAAAAAAAAATCCAAAAAAAAAAAAAAAAAAAAAAAAAAAAAAAAAAAAAAAAAAATGATTATGAGTGGTTGTAGTATTGCAGGGGGGGGGGGGGGGGGGGGGGGGGGCTAAAAGTGAAAATTACACTGCTGGTTCATTGTGCGTAAGTCTTTAACGTGGTGGAAAACTTCTCGATTCGACCGCTAAGCCGAGAGTTACTATTAGTAGGTCATGAATGCACTTTAAGTATTATTGATTGATCGAAGAGTTTTGTCCTAGTCATGAGATGTAAAAGTTGGAAACTGAGTTGTGGAATCACGCAATGGTTGGGGCTGGCCATGCCTGCGTATTTTATTAAAACATTTTTTAGGTTTCATTAGTTGGCTTAGGTTAGTTCACATTGGTGACTCTCCAGAGTGTGTATGAAAGATGTTGAGAGGTTATATGTATGCATGCTTAACAGATGCTGTGGGATGTTGGCGCAACGGAGCCAAAGACTAAAAGAAGGCCTGTGCACGATTTCTGGTGCAAATAACCGATGATGTTATAAGGACATGGATCAATTATGAAGGTTGAGAAAAGAGGATTAATGTGGGGAACCAGCAAGGGATACGAATGGTTAGGGACGATAATAAGGGACTTAGGACTAGAAAAAATGATTTTACTTATAACTGCAAACCCGTGAAAGTAAGGTACACATCGAGGTTTTGTCAGTGTTATGGGGAAATAGACTCCTGGACCATGGTCGGCTCGCATACCGATGTGACAGTTGTTAAAAGACCACAGGACTTGAAATTTGGCTAATAATAATAATGTAATAAACTGAAGCCGAAATAAGACCACTATCTCTTGCCGGCTCACAACCGATGTGGTAGTCGTTTAAAGGGTGGAGGTAATAATAATAATAAAAATTGTGGGCTGATAAAAGTTTACTGCCTCTTGCCATGAGTCAATTTTTTAAAGGACCAAGGTTTAATAATGTTGCAATAATAATAATAATAAAGCCAAATTTCGACTCCGTGTTTATCTAAATAAAGCCTCCATCTCTGGACTCGTAGTTGTGTTGTTTCAGATGAAATAAAAAGGATAATCCCTAAATCATGCGAAATTAGAACCTTAATGTGGACTTTATTCTCACCATATCGTCTCTTTAGGAAATGATTTCAAACTAATTATGGTCTAAACCGGGTTTTACTATATATGAATAAGACATTAATCTATTTGTCACAAATAATAATAATAAAACCTTTAGAGGACTTAGGAATAAGGGAACGGAAAATAGCTATGCTTACACAATTAGCATCTATGAGTAGTGTTAGCATCTTAACTTGTATTTAACAATGATTTTGTTTTTAAGCTTGGTTTGGGGCAGGTGTAAAATCGAGGGCGATGAATTTATCCTTTTTTTACTTCGTGTTCCGTGAAGTTATGATATGAATAAAACTGGTTAAACGGGGGGCTTTTCAAAACTAGTGATTTCTTAAACCCCTTAGATGAACACTTAGCTACTTTTCTAAGTAATTAGTCTAGGGGGTTGAAATTTTTGGTTTTCTAATTTTGTATTTATGACATTGCGTGAGGACACGACAATAGCTTAGTATGGGGGATTTTGGTATGTGCTTAAATACACATACCTTTTACCTAATAAAACGAGCTAAAAGACCAATAAATACATAAAAATGCATTGTATTCGTTGTATTGTGAATTGTGTCTTGCAGGTAACGGATATTGCACAAAAGGACAAAAATGAAGCAAAACGAACAAAACCGAGCACGGGAATGGAAAGAGTACGAGAAATCGAAGCCAAAGGCGAATTTATCTTAAGTCTTAACCAATTCTGATCCCATTAATCCTTTTACCCTAAAATACTCTAAAACTATTACAAAGTTAGTCCTTGGGGACTAACACCATCAGTCCAAACCAAATTGCACCATTAGTCCTTAACCCTAACTCCCGTTAACCCATTAAACATATAAATCCATAAACCGGCCCACCATAATTATAAAAAAGCCCATTACCCAGGTCAAACTTATAAAGAAAAGGCCTAACACCCCACTCCCGGTCAACCCTTATAACGAGAGAATAGTCAAAATTACTATTCACCTTCGTTCTTTCCCTCCATTTTTACACCTTTTACACGCAGGGTAAAATCCACCCATTCACCCATACGACCTCCTTTCTAGAACCTGACAACCCTGACACATGACGCAAGTGATGACGTTTTTGGCCTGCCAGGTTGGCAACCCCAAGGCCAATGATTGGGTAATGATGTGTGGCATCAAATCAAGGGCCAAGATCATATTGCGTGGAGAATAATCAAGATTGAAGGGTCGAGATTGAAGATTGGGGAGCGTCTTAGGGTTCCGGATCCTTCCCCTCATCACTATATAAGAAGACCTCCTCACTCATTACGAAGGCGTCTAGTTTTAGCTTATTCTTAGTTTTAGTAGCTTATTGTAATGTTTTTCTTAATGTATTTGCTTGTGAAGCCTTGTAACTTTTCAATATTAATAAAATTGCAATTTACTTTTAATCCTGTGCTTTGAATTCTATCTTACTTAATATGCAAAGTAGCTTAATATGATTTGTGTGATGATTTAATAAGCCTCAATAAGCTCTTTTAACTAAGCTAGCTAGAACTCAGTTAAGCCCTTAAAGCTTAACTGAGTAAGTATTTCACCTCAAAAATCACCCTAAATATAACCTCGGCTTATGTAGATAATAAGCCAATTTGGGATGGGCTTATGGACAACACGAGCTTGTTTTTAAACAAGCTGGAGCTTGTAGATCAGCTCTTTGAGAGCTTAATTTCCCTTGTTTAGAGCAAAGGGCAATGTACTCTTTTCTTTTCTCATTTTAGCTTAAATCTCCTTATTACTTATCTAGTGCTTATTTACTGTTTAGAACTGCTTATCTATGCTTGTTATTATCTTTAATTGATAATTAGTGCTGTTTGTTAGTTTATATCTTATTAGTTTGAACTTTTCATTAAAAGTGCTTAAAAACCAAAAATATGATTATTGTTCTAGCTTGTTGATCACTGCTTATTTGTGGATAAACTTTGCTTATTTGGACTTAATATCTTAAATCTTAATATGTCTTAACTTTTTACAATTTATATAAAACTAATTTAAGCCTTAAAATGAGTTTCATGCTTGTTAAGAGGTGTTTGGCACAAGCAGTACTAACCTAGGTTAGTACTGTTTGATTGCCTTGTGTCCTTTAAGTTTAGTTTGATAAGCTCAAATTTAGCTCATTAGTCAGCTTTTATAAGTTTTTGAAGGTTAAAATCTCTTTTTAAGGTTTTATATATCTAAGTCTAAATCTGTGTGTTCTTAAGCTTGTCATACCAGCTTATTTGATTTGAATTTGAATAGGTGCTATTTGTTGCCAGTTTCATGCTTGTATTTGGTGCAAAATGCAGTTGAAATGAATTGGTTAAAGTGTGTTCTTGTCTCTTAAAGTCTCAATCAAAAAAATATGTCCTAGTGTCAAGTCCATTTTCAAAGTATTTTTCCAATTTTTAATAGCAAAATTAGATTAGAATAAGTTTGATTTAAGGTCTAAAATTGTTTGCATAAGCTCTCTAGGGTACAAGCTCAATCTGTTTGAGTTTATTTTGGATTTTAAACATCATTTTCTAGCTTAAATTTAAGTTTGTAGTAGCCCTTTTTATCTTTTATAAAACTTTAAAAAATCCAAAAACATAGTATTTAGTTAAAACTGCCTTTTTCATTTGCAATTTTAAAAGCTTTTTAGTGTTTCCTAGTACTAAATCTTTGCTTATTCTTATATCTTATAGGTCAAAATTAATCTGTTTTTAGGTTTTAAGGTTTAGCTTATTAGTTTAGTAGCTTAAAAAGTAGCTTAAAAGTGCCTTCTAAGGCTGTTGTCATTTCAGTTTTAGCAAAAAGCTATTTTGGATTTCTACGCTTATGGCTTGTTGGAATTGCTTATTCTGGGTTTAGATTTGCTTATTAAGTTTAGATTAAGGTCTTTGTAGCTTATTTAGACTAAGTTTGAGCTTATAGAAGCTTATGTGCATAATCAGTTAAGAAGTTAAGCTTTTGAGCTTTTGAGTAAATTTGTCACTTTAAGCCAGCTTATTCCTGGCTTATTAGTTGATTTCATAAAAAATCATTTCACAAAAAGTGCTTATTTCAGTGGTATAAAGCTTTTCCAAAAAGAAATTTTAAAAAAATAAAAACATTGGGAGTATAGGGAAGCCCCAGGCTCGAAGGACCTCAACCTTAACCCCCAACGTTTTATAGCACACTCTTCATACCAACTGCCTTTGGGAATTCTTCGTTTATACATCCAACCAATTAATCCTTTATACACATTTTACTCAAATAAGCTTTCAGCCCTTTTGGGCTTATTTATAATTTATTGAGATAAGCTGGTTAGGGCCTTTTATTTTTCTTAAGTCTTAAATTGTTCAAAGAACTTTTTCTAAATTTTTCAGATTTTTCCAATTAAGTTTTATATTTTTAATCATTTTTCTAGATTTAAACTGTTTTTAATTCATAAAAATAAAATAAAAATCAAAAAAATATAATTCTTTTTTCTAAAATTATTTTTAATCATTTAGGACTTTTAGAAATTAAATTTGCATTTTTAGGGCTTAGATTTGATTTACTTGCTAGTTTAGTCGCGTTTTAGGATTCCCGTTATCATTTTTAGGTTTAAATCATAATTGCCTTATTTGTTTGCTTGCCTTTATTTGTTTTTGCGTTTCATGAGTAGAAATAGAATAAAAAAAACCCGAATCAAATCTTTTAAACTATTCAAATCACGCGATCACGAACTTAACCGATTCTCAATTTACGCTTCGTCGAGGAAACGACCCGGGATGTTTTGAACTTTGCTTTGGTTAAAAGTAATTTTCTAGAACCCGACGGAATATTTATTACTATACTATTATTGATATTATCCTTATATACGTATCGAGAAAAATCAATACGACATATATATTTAAATATATATGTACTCGAATACTTGATAATTTAAATAAAATAATAATATTTTATTATTATTTTCGTCTTATTATCGGGCTAACGGGGTACAATGTTTCGTCATTAAATATGTCCAAAAGCTTTTACCCCAACACTTAATCTTCCTTAAGATTCTCCATTCCATTTCCTCAATTAAAATCAACACAACGGTTATAAATAGTAAATATTTAAGAAAAAATTTGGAAAATTTCATCTTTCGTATTGTATTAAATTTTCAAGTTAAATAACTATTTATTGTTAAAACATTGAAAATTTTATCACTTTTTAGCAAAACTCTAAGTATATAATCTTTTTAAAAATTCAGCATGACCTGCACGTCTTTATGACTTTTTCAAGGTACTAAACCTTTATCCAAAACAATTTTCATAAATCTGACATTTTTTCGACAAACACAATATCAATACCATTAACATGATTTATTAAATCGTGGCAAAATAACCTCTTCACAATTGACAAGTCCAACAAAAGTCCTCCTCTTAGTCCACAAACTTATTTATTTGATATTGGGTCATATGGTCCATCATGGTCCAAAATACTTAGCCCGATAGCGAAACTTATTCCATACTTCTTTTTATATACCTTAAAATACAAATCAAACCCAATGAGCCTTAAGCCCATTAAGCCAAATCAATAAGCTATAAGCTTATACTATTATCTATATATATATATATATATATATATATATAAGCCGGTAACCCCAACAATAAGCCATAACCTTCAAAATGCGCCGAATATATATATAAGCTCAAATAAGCCGAAATCAAAATAAGCTAAAACCGAATAAGCCAAAATCCATTAAGCTATAAGCTTAATATAAGCCAAAGTCAATTGGGCCGAGCCTAAATTGACACCCAAACCACGCGTCTAGGCAGTTGAAAATTCATGAAAAGAATTATACGACCCATGTTTAGAGTTGGGTGCAGTCGTGTTTGCACTTAAGATTTGGAGACATTATTTGTATGGTACAAAGAGTGTCATATATACGGATCATAAGAGTCTTTATCATATCTTTAGTCAGAAAGAGTTGAATATGCGACAGCGTCGCTAGATAGAATTGTTTAGTGATTATGACTGTGAAATTTGCTACCATCCTGGTAAGGCGAATGTGGTGGCTAATGCGCTAAGTAGGAAGGAAAAAGTAAAGCCTAAGAGAGTTAGAGCTATGAATATGATCCTTCAGTCGAGTATCAAGGATAGGATACTGACGGCTCAGAAGGAGGCTGTGGATGAGTCTGCAGGATTGCAGAAAGGTTTGGATGAGATGATAAAATATAGAAGTGATAGGACTTTGTACTACCTGGATCGAATATGGGTACCTTTGAAGGGTGATGTAAGAACCCTGATAATGGATGAAGCCCATAAGTCAAAGTACTCTATACACCCAGGAGCTGATAAGATGTATTATGATTTGAAAGATAGGTATTGGTGGCCTGGAATGAAAAAGGACATAGCTAAGTATGTTAGTAAGTGTTTGACTTGTTTAAAGGTTAAGGCTGGGCATCAAAGGTCATCTGGCTTGCTCCGGCAACCTTCGATCCCCGTATGGAAATGGGAAGAAATAGCTATAGATTTTGTGACTAAGTTGCCTAGGACTAGTAGTGGGCATGACACAATCTGGGTCATTATGGACCGATTGACTAAGTCTCCTCATTTTCTACCTATGCGTGAGGATTATAAGATGGATAGATTGGCTAGATTGTATTTAAATAAAGTAGATTGCTAGACATGAGTTCCGATCTCGATCATATCGGATCGTGATAGTCGTTTCACATCAAGGTTTTGGCAGTCAAAGCAAGAGGCATTAGGAACTCGTTTAGACATAAGTACAGCTTATCACCCTTAGACCGATGGTCAGAGTAAGCGTACTATTCAAACTTTGGAAGACATGCTTAGAGCGTACGTCCTAGACTTTGGAGGAAGTTAGGATGTTCATCTTCCGTTGGTCGAGTTTTCGTATAACAATAGTTATCATTCTAGTATGAGATGTGCTCCGTTTAAGGCATTGGAGGAAAAATGTCATTCGCTAATTATTGGGCTGAGGTTGGTGAAGGTCCAGTAATAGGACCTGAGTTAGTGCAAGAGACTACTAAGAAGATCTCACAGATTAAGGATAGACTTAAGGTTGCGCGTGATTGTCAGAAAAGTTATGCTGATAAGAGGAGGAAGCCTCTAGAGTTTAGTGTAGGTGACTATGTCTTGCTCAAAGTTTCGCCTTGGAAAGGTGTGGTACGCTTTGGGAAGAAAGAGAAACTAGCACCTAGATTTGTTTGACCTTTTGAGATCATTGAGAAGGTAGGTTTTGTGGCCTATCGGTTAGACTTACCTAAGGAACTGAATGGTGTTCATGACACGTTCCACGTGTCGAACCTTAAAAAGTTTTTGGCTGATCTAACACTGCAAGTAACTTTGGATGAGATTCGAGTTGATGATAAGTTGAATTTTCTAGAAGAGCCTGTGGAAATTTTAGAAAGAGAGTTTAAGAAGCTGAAGCGTAGTAGGATTGCCATCGTCAAGGTTCGGTGGAATTTAAAACGTGGTCCTGAATTCACGTGGGAACGTGAGGATCAGATGAAACAGAAGTACCAGAATTTTTTTAGTGATGTTAGTAGCTGAAATTTAGGGTCGAAATTCTTTTAAGGGGGTAGAATATAACCTTTGCCCTTTTTGTGTTCTGAATATTTCATTTATAGTCCTTTGACTATTTGACGTTTGTTAGTTTATTCAGATTTTGTACCGTGTTGACGGCGGTGATTTTGTTGAGAATTATGGTAATTTATAGTTATTTGTGAATAATATTCCTTTTTAGAGGTTATTATTATGAAATTTGTATTCTGGTTGGTTTGTGTCAAGGATCGAAAACACCTTTTCGGGGGGCCTTGGTTGATCAAAATAAACTAGATAAATCATTGTGTAGTTTTAGTGAGAGAAAGTAGAGAGAGGGGATGAACACCAAAAGATGAAAGATTATATTGAAAGGAAAATGAAAAAAGAAAAAAATGCACATCCACCCCCTCATGGAGAGCCATGAGGGGTATTTATACAAGAAACAAAAAGCTAACTACTCCTAGTTAACATAAATGACCCCTGCGTGGTACGCAGTGTCCAAAACTAGTCCAATTCACGTGTAAGACGCCAGCTTCACTAAAAATGAGGCTAACAATCTCCCTCCAAGATGGCGTCATACGTGAATTGGTTACAATGTTCCCTACAAGCAAAATAAAGAAAAATGATAAGAATGAAGTTCCGTATTCCTTGAGAATATCTTTGAAGATCTACTTGAATACTCCAGCTTTATTTCTTCAGCTTGTAGACGAACGAAATGCTGAGGATGACATAGAAGTTTTTTTCTATCGAACCCGGTTTTGATTGTATTTTTGCACAAAACTACCTACATACTTCAACAGACTTTCTTCATACACTCTTGTCATCACAAAGTTTCTGAAATACTGCATGTCCTTGAGGACGTTCATATACTAGCCACTATAATATCTGAGTCATGTCAAAGTTTATCAGAATCTGCATCTCATTTGTCATCCTTGAAGTTCTCTTATCCGAATACTTCGGCTTTGATATGAATTATGCGCCGAAACCTTTCACAGCTCCCTCCCAAACAGAACAACCCCTTAGACTGATAAGAATTAATACACCAATCTTAAGGGAGGGATGATATCATCAACATCGTCTCACTTAGAAAGCGTTCCATATTTGTTTGAATTCAGCTCAATACCCGAAGTACACACTTTAATCCTTTTAACGAAGTCGAAATCGTAGCACCAAACCAATTAAGACCCGGAAATGCACTTTTTCTCCCTCCAGGAAAAAGTGCATTATGAATTGCTAACACCAAGTCAATTTAAGTCCCAAGTGTATGCAAATATTCACCCTCTATTAGATCGAGACGTAAATACAAAACGGTAACATAAAAAATCAAACTAAGTAAACCGATTTACACATTTTCTCCTCTCGCCCAGGTAGATGATAACTGAGGAATCAACCTACACATGTGTACATCCTTATGCCAAACTGGGAACAGCTTACTTAGCTTCATACCCGTGATTGCATAAGCAATGCTCTTGAGAAATGTCGGTACTCTCCTTACAATTCTCTTCTGATCCACCCAAACTAAATCCCCTTATCTATTATAGTAGCTTAATACTGATTACCCCAACTAATGAGACAACCCGATAATGAAACCCGAGAATGAAGCAACAATCCCCGACTTGTGACTTAATCTTCTACTATCCGTGTGATGAAGAAACGGTGCAGAGGCAAATATCTAAGTACCATATACCCAAACCCAAAAGTATATAAAAAATACAAAACACCTCTTGAATACCTCATCAACTACGTGAGACACTGAGTACTACATGTAAATCCTAAGGTTATGCTATAAAACCTTGAGTACTACAATTGTAGACTCCTTACAACGAGATAAACTAGGATACATCAAGTCTTCATCACAAACCGTATATGCCCGAACAAGTCATCTTCGTTGTGGAGAAAGAGAAAAATCGAAGACGAAATAAGTACACTCCCCATGAAATAGTACTTTAATCCCAGATAAATAACATCGGACAATAACTCCGTAGTCATTAAAATTCAATATTAGCCATGATGAATGAAGATGAATTTTGATAAGGATCGTTTTAGTGTAATGTATTGTGTTTGTTGTGTTGTTGTACGTGATTTTTGATATGATTGTTAACGGATATCGGCTCAAACATATACCATAAGCACGGCCGTCCAAGTAATAAAACCCGGTCATTTATTCTTTTACCCGACAAAAAATGTTTTACAACCCGGTGAATCCGAAAAATAAACCATAAACATTGTGGACCAATATCATAACGCAACTCATTTAACCATAAAAGTCAGCCCATGTTATAAAAAGGATACACCCTACGATTTTATTTCTTGTAACTGGCCCAACATCAGCAAATCAATAAGCTCGGCCCAACCTTTGATCCTTACACAGCCTATCAACAAATCACTCGGCCCATTATTTCATTTTGTTATAATCGGCCCATATTCCACCGTCTTGCATGTTCAGCCCAAAGTCATCAAACCTAAATATTAGGATATAAATACATTTTGCCCTAATGTCTCTCATACACTTAAACAAACGCCAACATACTTCTCATTTAGTCTTATCACAAAAAATGAAGCAACCACATAGATCTATACTTCACCCTTTTTAGTTATCTCAACAAAAGACTTTCATCCATTTCAATTTGTATGAACGAATCTCATCTCATAGATAATCACAACGTTTTATTATTCTTGTTACTCTGACATGACATTCGAATGACAAACAAACCGTGTGTTTGTTTTCTTCTTTAACTTTGAGCAACAATTGCCACTTAATGTTTCAAAATGAAGATGAAGTTGTCACGGCCTAAAGATCTTTGTAAAAGGTCTCAGGTAGGTTTGTTATTTCATTTTTTTTATGTGACAATCAAAACAAAGGAAGATGATAACATACTTGTTGTTAATCTTTCTTTATTTTCGGAAATTGAAAGAGGGCTTATACTCGTTTAGTAGAACCTGATGGAATATGGTGTTTAGTCAAAAAAAATTTGATGGTGACAAATAAACACAAATCAGAGATCGAGTTTTTTCATTGTATTTCGATTTGGGTCTTTGTTGAGATGGATTAGTTGGAGTTTGTTCTAGATTATTGACGATGGGAAATATACGGAATTATATTTAGATGGATTGATTTGTTAGATTGATGTTGGCTGATGATAGTTGTTGATGTTGTTAATTGTTGTTGAGTCTGGTCTAGTCTTTCATTTTGACCTTGACTCGTTGAGTTTGACCCGGTCAACTCGGTAAATACTGAGTTGACCCGGTTGGGTTGTTCCATGTTAGATCGGTTCTAGAAACAACTCGTTCGGTTGGTTGTCAATTTAACTCATTCGGTTGTCATGTCTTGAACTAGATCGGTTCCACTCAAATGAACTCGTTCGGTTCCTCTTTGTTGAAAAACTGGTTCGGTTCTTGCTGAGTAAACTAGTTCGGTCCTCAAGTGTGTGGCTCGTTCGGTCTTCAAAGAAACAACTAGATCGGGTCCTTATATAAATGAACTCGTTCGGTGGTCTCAAATTGTTACTCGTTCGGTTGTTGATGATATCAACTGGTTCGGTTCCTTTCAAAGATATACTCGATCGGTTCCCATAGAATTTGTAACTTGTTCGGTTCACAATGAAATCAAACACCTTGTACGCACCATCTTGCAAACACGCCGACACTCAGTCTTCGATGATGTTTCTTCGTCCTTGTGCAGTCGTACCACAACAGAGATGAATAAAAAAATGGATACAATAAAAACAAACAAAGGTATAAAAAAAAACAGTTATAAAACAATTTAATAGTAAAACTGTTATAACACTGTTACAAGAAAAAAAATTCGTGCCCATTTTTCTTTTAAATCAGTCCACGAGAAATAAAAAAAATATCACGAACACAACAAACACAAATACAGAACACCCCCGGTTAGCTCTTGATACCAATTGTCAAGGATCGAAAACACCTTTTCGGGGGGTCTTGGTTGATCAAAATAAACTAGATAAATCATTGTGTAGTTTTAGTGAGAGAAAGTAGAAAGAGGGGATGAACACCAAAAGATGTAAGATTAGATTGAAAGGAAAATGAAAAAAGAAAAAAATGAACACCCACCCCCTCATGGAGAGCCATAAGGGGTATTTATACAAGAAACAAAAAGCTAACTATTCCTAGTTAACATAAATGACCCCTGCGTGGTACGCAGTGTCCAAAACTAGTCCAATTCACGTGTAAGACGCCAGCTTCACTAAAAGTGAGGCTAACAATCTCCCTCCAAGATGGCGTCACACGTGAATTGGTTACAATGTTCCCTACAAGCAAAAATAAAGAAAAATGATAAGAATGAAGTCCAGTATTCCTTGAGAATATCTTTGACGATCTACTTGAATACTCCAGCTTTATTTCTTCAGCTTGTAGACGAACGAAATGCTGAGGATGACATAGAAGTTTTCTCTACCGAACCCGGTTTTGATTGGATTTTTGCACATAACTTCCTGACATGACTTCAAAAACTTTCTTCATACGCTTCTGGTCATCACGAAGTTTCTGAATTAGCTGCATGTCTTGAGAAAGCTTCATTTTCTTGCACTTCTGGTCATGTCGAAGTTTATCAGAATCTGCATCTCATTTGTCATCCTTGAAGTTCTCTTATCCGAATACTTCGGCTTTGATATGAATTATGCTCCGAACTTCTTCAGCTCCCTCCCAAACAGACACCCCTTAGACTGATAAGAATTAATACACCGTTCTTAAGGGAGGGATGATATCATCAACATCGACTCACTTAGGAAGCATCCCAGTCTTGATTGAATTCAGCCCAAAGTACACATTTTATCCCTTTACCGAAGTCGAAACCGTGACACCAAAGTAACAAGTTGAAGCACTAATCATCTCTGCGGACTAACCTCCGGCATATTTTATAAAGCCCGATCAAGTGAACTTGTTGTGCGTCCTTGATGTGGAATAAGAAAAGAACAAAAAGAAGTTTTTGTAGTTTTGATGTTGTGGTCGTGATTGATTAAATAACAATGTTGCAAAAATAGCTTATTTTGAATAATAGCTTTATAAAATTATTTAGTGGGGCTTTTCGGGCTTATTTTTGAGCTTATAAAGCTCAAGTCTTTTCAACAATCACAATCGGAAGTGATTTGATTATTTTTGTGATATGGCGTATGTTTGTGGACTATTTTTATAGCTTATGGTAGTAACCAAATGCGATACGTAGCTCACTAGCTTATTTTCAAGCTTAATATATGTATTGTGAAGCTTATAGACTCACGACCTAATAAGCCTATTTAAGCCGTGGCTTAATAGGAGGGCTTATTGTGGTCTGGATTATTTCCTACTTATTAGTAAGAGCTTATGAATATAAATGGACCTTGGTTTTGGACTTGGATCGTATTTTGGACTTATAAATATCTTAATGGACCTTTATTGTATTTAATCGTTATAAGAGTTTTGACGGACTTTTTAAAAGTGAAATGTATTTACGAAGTGGTATTAAACGATATTTTTGGGAAAAACATTTTAGTAAACGTTAAAGATCGAGATTTTGAAATTTTGTCAGAAAAGTGTCGAAAGTTTGAAAAGTGTTTGAAATAAAGGTTAAAAACCTTGGAACGTTGTATGAACGTACGGGTCATGTCAAAATTTCGTAAAAAGTTTATACATAGAAATTTTACCTAAAAACATGATTTTTGATTTTAAATAATAAAATATTATTTAATTATTTTATTTAATAAATTCACTAAATGACGAAAAATATAATTTTTCTCGAAACTTCTCTAATATGTTTATTATGAGTAAACGTTTCATTTTCAACCATATTACGATTATTTTTACGGTGACTAAGATTATCGAATGGACTTATCGAGATATATTTATAATTATTTATTATAAATATTTACGTATATTACTTATCCATTTTCTATAAATAGTATAAGTATGTATTAATGAGTAATGAGATTGATATGATTGTTGGGATATGTTGTCAACCATCACACCACTAAATTGTTACGGGTAATTGTACAACGCGTCTAAACTCTATGCATCAAACGTGAAGACTGTTTTGGAAATGAATGATTAAAATTGGACATTAACTGGACTAGGTCGTGTGCGCACGTCGTTGCATTTGCTTGTGTGATTGAGATTTGGTTGCTAAAGACTTGCTTGAGGTGAGTTCTCGTAGCCTTATTTTTCTACTGTTTTTCCGTTGGGAGAAAATGATACTCAAATGTGTTTTGAACTATTTTGAATTGAACTATGCGAAATGTGGTTTGTTTTTAGGACAAGATATGTGCTTATGACTGCTATGTGAATATTATGTGTTGCATGATTGTTTGGATCGGAGGGGTACGCCTATCCCGATATTTGTATGATTGTTTGGATCGGATGGGTACGCCTACCCAGTGTTTGTGTAGTTATTGGAGTGGATGGATACGCCTACCCTGGTATGTGTGAGGTCCTGCCCTAATTTAGTGCTCCAGCTGGTAGGCCCTTTAGGTGCGTAAGTGACATATGGTGATTGACTAGCGGGATTGCTAGGTTGTGTTACATGACTAGCGGGGATGCTATGTCATTGATTGTTTGCATATATATTCACTGCCATATTGCACTATTGTCCACTGTTTTGAAATATTGGCACAGCTTTTGGGTTTAAGGTCAAACCTACGAGCTCACCAACATTATTGTTGACGTTTTCGAGTATCATTTTCAGGTGAAGTGAAAGAGGAATAAGTTGGTGTTATGTGATAGCAGACTTAGAAGTATCCCGTGTGGATTTCTCATATGAAGTCTTGCTCGTTTATTTTATTTGGCTTTAGTATTTAGAAGATTTTGGTTTAAGTTTGGATTTGGACCCTTGTGTGGGCTATTGGATATTGTAAGAGTTTGCGGATTTGATTGTGATTTGAGACATCACTCGAGGTTGTTCAAAGTTGATGGTCTTCGTAACACTTGAAGTTTATGCATTGTATTTTTCTCTATATTGTATCTTGTGTTATGATTGATCATTATGTTACACTCTTGAGTTTCCACCATTGTCAGGGTGTGACAATAAAAACTTCTTCATTCAGGTCACCATTCAAAAAGGAATTCTTGACATCCAACTGAAACACCGATTATAATTTCTGAGGCTACACCAACCGTTACTCAACCTCCTCCTACGACTACCCAATCGTCTTCTAAGGTTGCAACAGTTCCTCCTGCAAATGTTTGACCACACGTATTCGTAAGTATACTAGAAAAGATGATTGGTGTTTCAGTTGTAGTGGTGGTTTCTAAGGCTGGTTATGGTGTTATGGGTGACACAATAGGTGTAGGTTCTTCAAAGGGATCAATTTTTATAAGTTCAGATTGTGTCAAATTATGTGAACTAGCAGGAACAGAATAGTACAGAATGTGCTCTAAAAAGTCAAGATGGCGAGATGTATACAACTATTGACCAACCAGATCATAACAACGATATCTCTTTTAACTAACACCATAACCCAGAAACACACATAAAGTGGATTTCACAAATAATTTTATACGCTCAACATGTAGTTTTAGGACAAAACATGTATAACCGAAGACATGCAATAAGGAATAATCAGGCGAAGTTCCATATAACTTCTCAAAAGGAGATACACGTGCAGTTGGAATTCTATTAATCACATATGTGGCTGTAAGAACTGCTTCTCCCCAAAATACACTTAGAACATGCAGACAACACGAATGATCTAGCTGTCTCAACAAGATGGCGATGCTTTCTTTCAGGAATACCATTTTGTTGAGGAGTGTCCGTACAAGAGGTCTGATAAATAGTCCCACCTGATTTAAGTAAACTAACAAAATCATTAGAAGTATATTCACCTCTTAAATCACAGCAAAAATATTTTATGACCACCGAATGCTGAGTTTTCACAATAGCTCTAAATTCTTTAAATACTGTAAGAAAATCAGACCTACGCTTCATCAGATAAACCCAAGTATAGCGAGTGAAGTCATCGATAAAAGAAACATAATATCTGGAACCTCCTTTGGTGGATATAGGAGCAGGTCCCCAAACATTAGAATACACTAGATCAAATGGAGCAGTAGAAGAGGAAATTCTATTACTAAAAGGTTGTGCTGAGAACTTTGCAAGTTTATGACCACTACAATCAGATATATCATGAGTGTCTAGTTTTCCTAACGCTCCTGTAGTTGCCAAAAAACCATAAACAAGGCCTAGAGACGTGACCCAAACGAGAGTGCCATAAATAAAATGTTGAAGACGAATGATTCAACCAAAAAGAAGATAAATCCACACTAGATAACGCGGTATCATGAATGTCTCTTAAATGATCCAAAACATAAAGATCCCCTTGCCTATGACCTTTCCCAACAACGTCCTGTATTTTTCAGTCATATATACAACAATCAAAAACAGAAAAGTTGGCATCAATCCAGCATCACAAATTTTACAAACAGAAGCAAGGTTCATAGTAAGGTTCAGTGTGTAGTAAACATCAGATAAAGCAACAGAAGTTGTGTCAACTGAACCAATACCTGCTAATAGCATAGAATTACCATTAGCAGCCACAATTGATTTCGAAGAATTAAGATTCAACAAAATGAATTATGACAAGAGATAAGACATGTGATGAGTGGCACCCGAATCTAATATCCATTTGGAGAATGATGTGAAACTTTTATTAGACAAGGTTGACATAGCATGAGGATTAAAGGCAAGAAACTTTTGAAGTTGCTCCAACATGTCTAAAATTATCTCAAACTTCTCGTACATGACTAAGAATTTTTGAAACTTCTCAAATAATGACGTATCCATTTTAACTTACTGATATAAAAAGCAAACAATTAAAAGGTCGCTAAAAATCACAAAACTAATAAGCAGGCTAACAAAGCAAATTTGAACCAGTGAATCAAACAAGTCGTACCAATTTACCAAAGAAAACTGAATCTAACTTGCCAATTCAGAAATTGAACCAAACAACAGATTACGAAACTTTTAAATAAAAACAACATTCCAAACGAAAACAAAATCAAACAAAGAAGCAAATTTGATGACAAGCCCCCAAAATCAATCTAATATAATATATTCAATCTTACTTTCAATACCGTCCCACTAATATGTAATTATCTAATCTAAATATAAAATATTGCCAATTAACAAAAATATACTTACTTTATCATCACGTAATGTGCATCAAACCGAAAGACGAAACGATGGCGGTTACAAATGATCAGTCCCAGTATATTAACAACAAACTAAACACACTCCACAAAGAGTGATGAATAGGCGAACTCAAGTATGAAGATTCATGGCTCTTGATACCATGTTGAAACAAACGAACCAAAACCAACTAATTTGTATTACTTAAATTGATAATCAAATAAGAACAATGCATAGAGTATATATAGGACAAACAAAGGCTAAACCCTAAAAGCTAATAGGCCGTAGGCCTCTTATGGGCTAAATGCTAACAAAATAACCATTTTTGTAAAACAGTGTATTAACACTCAAATTGTGACGCGGGATGTGGGGGAGAGTTTATGGGCTAGAAAGAGAGGATGGCATGTGGTTTCCATCTCCAGTTTGCCATGCTTACTGCTCTTTTCATTTTGAATTTAAAATGACATGTTTTGGGTGTGTGTAAGCTAAGATTTTTGTGAATGTTTAGAATTTGGGTTTGTATTTTACTGCTAATCATGATGACATGTTAAGGTTTTTAATTCTACTTTACGTTGTCTTTTTCATTAAGGTTTAACCTCTCAACCGAACTAACACGATCCCCATCCCAATGAGGATATTGGAACAGAATTTGAAAGTTCATAAGATAACATGAAACACTTTTTTTAGTTCAGGTATTAAAGCGATACGTTGTTATTTAATGACCTCAAACCCTATAATCTTTTATCATAAGCAAACAAACATAATTGCAAAGAACAAATGTTAATGTATTGAATACCAAACGAGACTTTTCTTTGTGTGTGTTTGTTCTTGATTAAATGCAGCGTAATTCTTATTTTGCCCCGAAAGTACAAGTGACTAAGTGTTTTTTTTAAATGGCAGATAAAATTAGAAGCTTAGCA
>BQNB010074726.1:0-31694 GCA_026074375.1 Tanacetum coccineum | reverse complement strand
CATATTTATTATAAGGCTCAAGTTTAACAACACTATATTAAAAGCCCAGCCCACTCGGCCCAGGAAGAAAAAGAACAAAAAAAAGAGAGGCCTATATGTTGCAAAGAAGTGAAGCCCAAATCCATTTTTTATAAGCTTACTGTTGACGCAATCTATGAAAAAGAAAAGATAGAAAGGTGCAGCAGATCGAAGATATATCTTATCCTTCATCTATTTTTTTTTTGTTCTCTATTTTTTCGTGAGTAGAATTAGATAGATACAATGGCAGATCATAGATAGACATGATATATTATCTTTTATTTTTTGAACTTTTTTCATTTTTTTTTTCTCTTTGTTTTAGTACATAGCATAGATAAGCAGCAGCTCGAGATCTTATTTTTTATTTTATTTTTATTTTCGGTAGGTAGAGATTGAAAACAAAGCAGCAGACGTGGGGTTGGAATATATCATCTCTTGTCATTTTTTTTCTTCATTATTTTGTATTTGATATGAGTAGATAGTGTAGAGTAACAGTAGCATTATATTCCTTTTCTCATCTTATCTTTATTTTCGGTTGAAGTAGATGTAGAGTATTAGTAGAATAGTGATAGGAGTAAACTAATTTAATTTCTCTATTGTATTTTTTCATTCTCAAGATTAAATGTAATGGTTCAGATATAGATTTGCACTTTGTTTTACATTAGTTGTTGGATTAGTGGTTCGTAGCTTATTTTGGTATTTTGGTTAGTAGCATTATTTACGTTTGGAGATTATGGCGTTATGGATTGGGATTTGGATTAGTTTGGTTTTATTCGCACTATGAAGTATGTGTTCATATCTATCGTCTCCGGGTCACGCCAAGCTAATTCCAGGTTTCATCTTTTTCTTATCTCTTTTATTTCTTTATTTTATGCTTATCGCCATTTTTAGCTTAGTCATTATTATTGTTGCTTTAGTTGTTATCCGTAGCGTAGTTATGCCTATTATTGTTAGATTATTTTTCATGTTTATTAGCGAGTAGATTACTTATGTTTGCTAAGTGATTAGTGATTTGGAATTTAAGTGCGGGTTGTAAAAAGGTATAAAAAATTAATAGTCATTAGAATTTTTTAATTTGCATACCGTCATTTACTTTTGATGCAATTTAAATACTTGTCATTTATTTTAAAAAGCATTTTACTTTACTTGTCATTTAATTTCTTAAAACTTTTTTTTTTAGGATTTTAATTCGTTAAACCTAAGCCCGCACTTGATGAACATTTCACGTCACTTAGCAAGCATTTTCGTCGTTTATATCTTTTAAATCAAATTTAGTATAATATTGTAGTTTTTAATCTTAGAATTAAAATTAGTTTAATTTTTAGTATAAAAATAGTTTAAAACCAAAACCAACATATTTGTAAAAGATAATCAAGCATCAAACGAAACATTCTAGTGAATTTCAATTCATCTCTCGCCGTGGAAACGACACTCGGAAGATGGACTATCACTTTTTCTAAAGTGATTTTCTTATCTAAACGGGATACTCTCTATACTATTACTATTTGATATTTTATATATTTTATTATATATATTTATATCGGATCAGTTTTTGGCGCCGTTGCCGGGGAGATGTGTAGCGATTTTTACGAGATTGTTTGTGTTCGTGCCTTGAAGATCCTTTCTTCGAAAAGTTTATTTTCGTACTTATAAAAAAAAAATTAAAATACTAAAAAAAAAAAAAAAAAAACAAAAATATTTTTCTTTTATCTTAAAAATAAAAATCTAAAAATATTCTTCTCTATCCTCTTATTCGTTTAATTCTTATTCTCTTTACCCTCTTATTCGTTTAATTCTTTTTCTCTTTACCTTCTTATTTATTTAATTCTTTTCTTATCCCTCTAAATTGTTTAATTCTTATGGCGTCATTCGACTATCGTTTAAATCCCCTTTACGCGATAGAGAATTGTTTAACGTCTTGTTGAGCTGACACAATAAATCATGTGGTGTTCAAAAGGATGTCTCATAGACAGTCGTATCGTGATCCTAATAAAACTGGCCGACCTCGTCTCAACTACCTCCTAATAGTTTTGGTGAAGTGTGGAAACCCGGTAGAAGGTCCATCTTGTCAGAGGGTGAGCACTATGGCGGAAGAATTAAGAAAGTTTGGTTTATTAATTTGTCATGAAAATGGAATTAACCAAGACCTTCTAAACACTTCCGAGTCATCCGATGACGATACCAACGTTGTTAATGCTCCTCGAGAGCCATTCGTTGTCAAACATGACCCCGGTGAAAATTCCTCGCAAAGTCCTCCACAAATTAACCACAATTGTTGTTACGAGTGTGGTGAATCGTTAGATGGAATCTTTTGTCAACAATGCACTTGTAAGTCTTGTGGGAAAGGTGCTCACATTGGTTATAATTGTCCACCGAAAGCTCCGTATCACTAATCCGGAAGCATGCAATCAAAACATTAATGAGCCCCACAAACTTGCCAAGTTTTGATACGACGTGGGGGGGGCCCCCCCCCCTATTTTTTTTTTTTTATTCCGAAAAAAGAAAATTCATTACCTTACGTCTCAAAACCTAACTTTGTTGATGATTCTCCTAACGTTTTCAACCCACCTCCACAACCTCCTATCTATTCTTGTGAATTTTGTGGGAACGATGCTCGTTATGGTCACTATTGTACACCTCAAGTTCCGTTTATCTATCCGGAACCGTGTTACAATCAAGGCTTTAATTTCCCGCAAGATTTTCATGATTTTCAACAACAATTTCTTTGTTGTGAAAATTGTGGGGGTCCTCATGAAATTTACCAATGTCAACCACTGGATGAAGACTATTATCATGAGCAAAATCCGTGCTATGATTCTAATTCTTTTGGTTTTGACCAATTTCAACCCCCGCAATATACCGTCAATCATCCTATCTTCAATGCTCAAAATAGCTTTCTCAATTCTCAAAATAAGCTTATGGAGCAAATGACATCCATGTGTGATATGGTTGGTCAATTGATACAAAAAAAGGAAGAAGAAAAGCGAATTGAAGAAGAGCAAGCGGCTAAAGATCGATATTGGAAGATTCCCGTTTGCTACGATGATGACGATGACGAGGAAAGTTCTATTCCCTTGAAAGATACTATTATTTCTGGACTTCCTTCGTGTGTTGCAATCACATCCGCGTTATCAACCGAGAAGCCCGTTGACTCTCTCATAATGGAGGATGAGCATCTCGACACAATTCCGGAAACGGAATCGGACGAATTCATAAAGTCTAGTGTTGAGAACCTTTTCCCAACCCCAAGTGAGCCCGAGGATTTCTCCGATATCGAAAGTGAGTGTGATGTGCTCGTTTGTGATAACTTAACAAATTTCTCTAACCCTCTCTTTGATGCTAATGATGATGATGCCTCTAGTGATGAGGAGGAATTCAAAATATCTTCTAATCCTCTCTTTGATCTTGATGAAGAAATCACTTCCACTAAGGTTGATCAAATTGATGATGAGGTGTTAGAAAATACCAATTCAATTCCACCAGGATTTGAATATCTTTGTTTTAATGCCGAATCCGATCTTATAGAATCTTTGCTTAATCGAGATACTTCGATTAATGATTCTCAAAAGATCGATTCTCTTCTAGATGAGTTCGCCGGTGAACTCACTCTTCCCCACTCAATTCCACCGGGAATTGATGATATCAACCTTGATCCGGAGGGAGATATTTTGTTTTTGGAAAGTTTGCTTTACGATAACTCTTCTCCCCGCCCTCCGGAAGAATTTAATTCTGAAAATCTAGATCGAGTCTTTCCTCCATCGCATATCCCTGTGCGAGGATAACGACCTCTTATGGAGGAGATTGATATTTTTCTTGATGGTGATGACTCAATACCACCGGGTATTGAGAGTGATGATTTCGACTCGGAAGATGACGATAACTCTATCTCCCGTCCCGAGTTCGAATCTTTTCATGTTGATTATCCCGATCCGGGAGATTCAACCATTGATGTGGTGGAAGACATCCCCGTTGATGTGCCTAATATTTTGCCCACCCATCTCGCCCTTCAATTGGATTTCGACTTCATTTCTTCTAATGATCTTGGATCCGATCTTGATGTTTCTTCTCCTTCCGGAGATAGAAACAAGATTTTTGATCCGGGGATATGCATTGAAGTCGAATCCACGAGATTTCTTGCTACTCTCTCTCCCGTGATTGATACTTTAATTCCATTTTCATCCGAAAATGATGACAAAGTTTTCAATCACGGTGTTCTTGCTTCTAAGGAGAAATCTCCTTATTCTCCATCACATCGGGGCTTTAAAGCTTACAAGGTGTTTCATCAGAAAAGCCCGATGTTGATTCATGGAGACAACACTCCTGATTTGGGTGTTCGTCATCCCCACTTCTATCCCCCTTGACAAGCTCAAGTATGGGGGATTAGGTCAAGCTAAGTGACCTTAAACAAGCGCTTCGTGGGAGGCACCCCATGTTTATCCTAGTATTATCGTAGTAGTAGTATGCTAGCTTAGTAGTAATGAATAAGTGTTTTGGTTGTTGTATAGAGCTGTCGCGCTCTGTCTATTTCTCCTCGTTGCTTTGTTTTTGTGGTTTTATTGTCCCAGGATTCCTCCCGGATTGGATGAGTCTCGTGCTTACGGTTATGGTCCTTCATTCACGTCGAGCTTCACATCCTCAGCGTTTCAATTTTGGAATCCAATATCCTAATCTTTTCGACTAAACGTTAATCTTTAGCATAAATTCCAAAACTGCTTTAGTTTGGACCCCCGTAGGTACCCTTTAAAACATTGAGGACAATGTTTAGTTCTAGTATGGGGGGATCTTCGATTTGATTATGCCTGCAGCCGTTGTTTTCACGTCCCGTTTTTGCCAACAAAATTTTTTGAAAAATACAAAAAAAAAAAAAATTAGAAAACTAAAAAAAAAATTCCAAAAATAAAATAAGTGTTTTGTCACAATTTTGACTTTCTCGCTTGGTTAGAAAGAGAATAAAAATTTGACCCGATCGGCGTGTTGATCTCTAGCTTGTTCCTTAACTTTTAGACTAAGCGTTCGCGAATATTCGCGAAGAACGAAAAATGATAGTGTTAAGTATGAGTTGGATGCTAAACAAGGATTATTTGGAAATCTTAAGAGCTCATAAGTGTAATTTGTCACTTTTTATCCCATAAGCTCTTAACCGGACTAAAAATACGTGCTACTTTTGAAAATTAGACTTAAATCAACAATTTTTGAAATTAAAATGTATCAATAATTTTAGTCTTAGTTCAAATTTATACTTAAATTTTCCAAAAACGAAATTTTCTCTTCGCAATTAATAAATAAAGAAAATAATAAGTAGAATCAATATCTCCGCCAGATTATTCCAATCGTGTCGGAGTCGTGACCGATGTTGAAGCCTCATATAAGCGGGGCCGGTGTCATAATAAGTAGAATAACCTCTGTCGGACTACGCTATCTGATGTGGGCGATCGAGATAAAAGGCACCGGTAATATATTATGATTATAGCAAAAAAAAAAATTGTGTGCAAAAATATAATAAAGAATAATAATTCAAGGTCGAAATATGTTTGCTACATCGTGTCGGAGGCGTGGCCGATGTTGTAGCCTTCTAAAGGACCGAGGTTTAATAAGTTTATACTGCTTAATAAGTGGAAAAAAATTTATTGAAATTTAAATATGCTTTTGAACTAAGACTATATAATGATACATTAAAAAGATATTGAAGAACGGAAAACCTAAGAGTTTTTGAAACCGAAAGGTCCGTGAGTCCCGATACTAGTCTCCGTGAGGTGTCAAAAGCCCGGTCACGCAAACCTCTTATGTACATGAGTTAATTGTTAGGCTGCTCATCCTTGTATTATGCGGAATAATAACTTATATTCATGAGGTCGTGCCCTTTTGTGTGCGCGTCTTACCAATCATATAATATACACATAACTTTGCAAAGTAAAGGAAAAGATAAATTATTAAATAAGTTTGTGAAGGTAGCTAGTATTCGCTATTTTATACATATCTTTTACCATGAAAAACGAACCCAAAAGACCAAAAACATAATTAAAATGGCAAATATATGCTTGTTATTGTGTTTGTGTATGTGCATGTACGAATATCAAAAAAAGGACAAAATAAAGAGAAAAATGGACGTAACCCGAGCACGAGAATAAAAGAGCACGAATATATCAGTTCTGACAGTTGCCTATCTTTGATTGGGCACGGCACCGACTCCATTTACATGGGTCGGACCGACCCATATTATTTAGGCTCAAGTATTATAAAGCCCAAGATTTATTAAATCATCTTCCAGTCTACGTCTGTATATCCTAGCCCAAATAGAAATGAAGTGTTGCTTGGCCCATCAGTTTGATGCAAGTTCAAAAAGAAAATAAGGCCCTATATTATAATTTTGTCACAATCTTAGTACTTATAGCTTAAGGCATACGCAGGAGCGTGAAAAAAAAGGAAAAAGGAAAAAAAGCAATTCAATCAAAAAGGGAGATAAGGCACAGGGGACGAAAAAAAAAGAAGAATAGGAGGCCGCTCCATTTTTCTTCATAATTTTAATTTCATTTTTCTTTACTTTTCTAAATTTGTAGAGTGGTTTTAATTAGTTTTATTCTTTAAACTTTGTATTGGATCTTTGTTTTTTCTTAAGTAAACTTTCAATCATTATTTATTTATGTTTGTGATTATTAATTCAAGATTTGTGTTTATGTTTTAGTTAGTCACATTTTACACGCTTAATCTTTGTTTTTATTCATTAATCATCTATTTTGCAACTTTATTTTATTAAATCTTTTTAGTCTTTATGTTTTGGTTTAAAATGGTTTCAAACTTTTTTATAACAATATCATTTTTTTTATTATCATTTTTTATTAGTAGTAGGAGTAGCAGAGACGAAAGAGGAGACAAAAATATCGTATCTTATTTTTTTTAGATAGGTAGGCACTAGCGCAGACGCTTGGGGTTGTGATAGACAGATCTTATAGTTTAGTTTTTCGATGACCTTTTTATTTTTTTTTATTTTTTATTTTATTTTCTCTTTCGAATACATAGGTAAAATAGCAACAAGTTAGATTTTTTTTTCGATTGTAATATTGCAATTTTGACTGGGTTATTATTTTTAAGCTATTTAAATTATTAGCTTTAAGATTATTCATGTTCGAATGAATAATAATATTTCTATTGTACGATTTGGATTCGTGTATTGCATTGAGTTCGATTTGGTATTTTGGGGTTGTAGCTTATTTCGTTTGGAGATCTATGTAACGTTATGATTGGGATTTGGGATTAGTTTGGTTTATTTGCACTACGCAGTTGGAGTATATGTTCATATCTATTGTCTCCGGGTCAAGCCGAGCTAATTCCGGGTTTCATCTCTTTCTTATCTTTTTTATTTATTTATTTTATGCTTATCACCATTTTTAGCTTAGTCATTATTATTGTTGCTTTAGTTGTTATCCGTAGCGTAGTTATGCCTATTATTGTTAGATTAGTTTTCATGTTTATTAGCGGAGTAGTTACTTGTCGTTTGCTAAGTGATTAGTGCATTTGGTATTTTTTTTTTTTTTTTTTTTTTTTTTTTTTTTTCAAGTGCGGGCTGTAAAAAGGTTAAAAAAAGTAATAGTTATTAGGAATTTTTCAAGTTACATTACCGTCATTTACTTTTAATGCAACTTAAATACATGTCATTTATTTTAAAGCATTTTCATTTACTTGTCATTTATTCTTGTAAAATTGTTTTCTTTAGGAGTTTAGTTCGTTATACCTAAGCGCACTTGATCCCATGATCATTTACGTCAATTAGCAAGCCATTTTGTAATATTATATCTTTTAAATAAATTTAGTATAATCTTGTAGTTTTAATTTAGAACTTAAAATTAGATTTAATTTTTAGTATAAAAATTGTTTAAAACTAACCAAAATATTGGTCATTTCAAGCACCAACGAAAACATTCTCATGAATTTTCAATATCATCTCTCGCCGTGCGATACGACACTCGGAAGATAGGGACTATATTTTTTCTAAAGTGTTTTTATATTAACGGGATACTCGATACTACTATTTACTTTTTGATATTTATATATTATATAATTTATATCGATCAGTTTTGGCGGCGCTGCCGGGGAGAGGTGTAGCGATTTTTTCGGGATTGTTTCGTTGTTTCGTGCCTGAAGATCCTTTCTTCGGAAAAGTTTACTTTCGTACTTATAAAAAAAAATCCAAAAATATTTTTCTTCTTATTTTATTTTTCCCTTACTTTTTAT
This sequence comes from Tanacetum coccineum, assembly GCA_026074375.1. NCBI lineage: Eukaryota > Viridiplantae > Streptophyta > Magnoliopsida > Asterales > Asteraceae > Tanacetum > Tanacetum coccineum. Next base: position 23,447 of record BQNB010074726.1, on the reverse strand, counting down.
AAATATTAAATATTATAAAAATAAAAATAAAAAAAATAAATAACAAAAAAACCCAAAAATATTTTTCTTTTATCTTAAAAATAAAAATCTAAAAATAATTTTCTTTCTTATTTTTAATTTTTTTTATTATTATGTATTATTGATATAAAATCTATAATATTCTTCTTATCCCCTTATTCGTTTAATTCTTTTTCTATTTACCTTTGATTCGTTTAATTCTATTATTCTCTTTACCTTTTCTATTCATTTAATTCTTTTTTTATCTCTCTAAATTGTTTTAATTTCTTTATGGCGTCATTCGACTATCGTTTAAATCCCTTTTACGCGATTAAAGAATGCTCGTTTGTGGAACTTGTGCACTAGAGATTGTGGTTGTTCAAAAGGGGGTCTTGAAGACAAGATTCTTGTTCCCGTACCCGACTTGTCTCAACGACCCCTTAAAATTGAAAAAAATTTGTCTCGATTGTGGAGACCCGGTTCATGGTCTATATTGTCGACAATGTGCTCTAATACGAAAGACATTGGAGGAAGTTTTTCAAGACTTCCAAGGACACTTACAAGTCATCCGGATGATGTATCTAATTTGTAATCAAGTGCCATTCGTTGTCAAAACAGGCTCCGTATAAATTTCTCACAAAGTCCTCTACAAATTACCACAATTGTTGTTCGAGTGTGGTGATTCGTTAGACGATATCTTCTGTCAACGATGTACTTGTAAGTCTTGTGGGAAAGGTGCTCATTATGGTTATAATTGTTCCACCACAAAATTCCGATTATCTCTATCCGGAAACCATGCGACAATAAAAACCTTATTGAGGATCCTACAAAATTGCAAAAATTTTGCAACAAATGTCTTTTGGTAAGTGCCAACAATGTGGATTGTATTGGAATATTGATGGGATGTTTGTTGTTATTGTACTGTGGAAATGGAAAACCCATTCATTTTTCAACTCCGTACTTTTCTAACGTTTCTCCAAGTTTTGCATACCACCTTCACATTACGAAAATTTTAATGATTTTCAACAACAATATCTTTGTTGTGAAAATTGCGGGGGTCCTCATGAGACTTTTTAATGTCAACCGATGAATGAAGACTATTATCATGAGCAAAATATATGCTATTGATTTTAATTTTCTTTCGGTTTTGACCAATTTCAACCCCCGCAATATACCGTTCAATCATCCAATCTCCATGTTCAAAACTAGCCTTTTCAAGCTCCAAAATGAGTTTCTCACTTCTCAAAATCAAGCTTATGGTGCAGAATGAAATCCATGTGTGATATGGTTGGTAATTGATAAAAAAAAAAGGAAGAGAAAAGGAATTGAAGAGAGAAGCGGGCCTAAAAGATCGATATTGGAAGATTCTTTCTTTATAATTTTTTTTTCTTTTTTATTATCCCGTTTGCTACGATGATGACGATGACGAGGAAAGTTCTATTCCCTTGAAAGATACTATTATTTCTAGACTTCCTCCGTGTGTTGCAATCACATCCGCGTTATCAACCGAGAAGCCCGTTGACTCTCTCATAATGGAGGATGAGCATCTCGACACAATTCCGGAAACGGAATCGGACGAATTCATAAAGTCTAGTGTTGAGAACCTTTTCCCAACCCCAAGTGAGCCCGAGGATTTCTCCGATATCGAAAGTGAGTGTGATGTGCTCGTTTGTGATAACTTAACAAATTTCTCTAACCCTCTCTTTGATGCTAATGATGATGATGCCTCTAGTGATGAGGAGGAATTCAAAATATCTTCCAATCCTCTTTTTGATCTAGATGAGGTTAGTCCAATTGATGATGAGGTGTTAGAAAGTATCACTTCAATTCCCCCAGGAATTGATTCCTTTGATGCCGAATCCGATCTTATAGAATCTTTGCTTAATCGAGATACTTCGATTAATGATTCTCAAAAGATCGATTCCCCTCTTGATGAGTTCACCGGTGAACTCACTCTTCCCCACTCAATTCCACCGGGAATTGATGATGTCAACCTCGATCCGGAGGGAGATATTTTGTTTTTGGAAAGTTTGCTTTACGATAACTCTTCTCCCCCCTCCGGAAGAATTCATTCTGAATAATTCTATCAAGTCTTTCTCTCCATCTCCTATCCCTGTCGAGGATAGTGACTCTTTATGGAGGGATTGGACATTATTCTTTATGGTCGATAAATCAATTAACCACGGGTATTGAGTGTGATGCTTTTCGACTCGGAGATGACGATAATTCTACCTCCCGTCCCGAGTTCGAATCATTTCATGTTGATTATCCCGATTCGGGTATTAACCATGATGTGGTGGATGACATCCCGTAGATGTGCCTAATTATTTTAGCCCACCCCTCCCGCCTTCAATTAGCTTCGACTTCATTCCTTCTAATGATCTCGGATCCGATCTTGATGTTTCTTCTCCTTCCGGAGATAGTAACAAAATTTACGATCCGGGGATATGCATTGAAGTCGAATCCACGAGATTTCTTTCTACTCTTTCTCCCGTGATTGATACTTTACTTCAATTTTCATCCAAAAATGAAGACAAAGTTTTCAATCACAGTGTTCTAGCTTCTAAGGAGAAATCTTCTTCTTCTCTATCACATCGGGGCTTTAAAGCTTCCAAGCTGTTTCATCAGAAAAGCCCGATGTTGATTTTTGGAGACAACACTCCAAATTTGTGGAGTGTTCGTACATCCCCATTTCTATCCCCCTTGACAAGCTCAGTATGGGGATTAGCTGTTCAAGCTAAGTGACCTAAAACAAGCGCTTCGTGGGAGGCACCCCATGTTTATCCTAGTATTATCGTAGTAGTAGTATGCTAGCTTAGTAGTAATGAATAAGTGTTTTGTTGTTGTATAGAGGCTCGCCTCTTCTATTCTCGTTTGCTTGTGTTTTTGTGGTTTATTGTCCAGGATTTCCCGGATTGTGATGACTCTCGTGCTCGCGGTTATGTCCTTCATTCACTCGAGCTTCACATCCTCAGCTTCATTGTGGGAATCCAATATCCTAATCTTTTCGACTAACGTTTATCTTTAGCATAATTCATAAACGGCTTTAGTATGACGTAGGTACCCTTTAAAACATTGAGGACAATGTTTAGTTCTAGTATGGGGGGATCTTCGATTTGATTATGCCTGCAGCCGTTGTTCTCACGTAAGCCCGTTTTTACCACCAAAAATTTTTGAAAAATACCAAAAAAAAAAAATAATATTAGAAAACTAAAAAAATTGCCAAAAAAAAAAATAGAAAAAAAATTAAGTGTTTTGTCACAATTTTGACTTTCCTGCTGGGTAGAATGAGAATAAATTTTGACCCGATCGAGCGTGTTGAGCTCTAGCTTGTTCCTTAACTTTTAGACTAAGCATTCGCGAATCTTCGTCGAAGAACGGAAAATTGATAGTGTTAAGTAGATAGTTGGATGCTAAGCAAGGATTATTTGGAAATCCTAAAAGCTCATAAGTGTAATTTGTCACTTTTTCTCCCATAAGCTCTTAACCGGACTAATAATACGTGCTACTTTTTAAAATTAGACTTAAATCAATAATTTTTGAAATTGAAATGTATCAATAAAATTTTTTAGTCTTAGTTCAAATTTTACTTAAAATTTTCTAAAACGAATTTTCTTCTTCGCATTAATAAATAAAGAAAATAATAAGTAGAATAAATATCTCCGCCAGATTACTTCATCTTGTCGGAGGCGTGGCCGATGTTGAAGTCTTCATATTAAGGAGGGGCTGCGGTGTCATAATAAGTAGAATAACCTCTTGTCGACTCGCTATCGATGTGGCTTCGAGATAAAAGGCACCGGTAATATATTATGATTACAGCAAAAAATAAAAAATATATAAAAAAAAATTTAAAAATTAAAAAATAATCCAAGGTCGAAATATGTTTGCTGCATCTTGTCGGAGGCGTGGCCGATGTTGCAGCCTTTTAAAGGACCGATGTTTAATAATGTTGCTTAAGTTTATATTGTTTAATGGAAAATCTTCTTTTTTCTTAAATTTAAATATGCTTTTGAGCTAAGACTATTTTATGATTACATTGAATAAGATATGTGTTAACGGAAAACCTAAGAGATTTGAAACGATGGTCCGTGTGTCAGATATTTGTCTCCGTGAGGTGTCAAAAAGCCGGTCACTTAGACGATGAGGTTGGGATGTGCGAGTCGAAAGTCGCTAAATGGGTTGATCCGCCTTCAAACTCAATTTTCGGGTTGAGGAAGGGAAAGCATAGGTTTTTGCATAAAAAAACCGTTGATCCTTGGTTGAAATTCGAAACTAAACATTAGCCTCAAAATATATAATTGTCGGGAGTGAAGTTTACAAAATGCAAATATGAGTAGTGTTAGCATCTATACTTGTACTTAACGGTGATTTGTTTTAAGCTTGGTTTGGGAATAAGTGAAAAGTCGGGAACGATGAATTTATCTTTTTTTGGGCATTTTAGGATTAAAGTGCATCTTGTTTCTATGATCCCAATAACGGAAGTCAATCATGTTAGTTTGTGGATAATAAGTAGATAGTGAAAATATACATAACTATATTAGAGCGGTGGTTGATTACGATAAAAAACATCAGGGATTATTCCATAAACTTGTGATTCGTAAAATTTCTACCTCGACGAACTTAGTACTTTTTAAGGTTTATTCTAGATCGAGGGGGATCGAGATTCTTGGTTTTGTAAGTGTTTACTTCATAACATTGCGTGAGGACACGACAATACTTTAGTATGGGGGAATTTGGTATTCGCTATTTTATACATATCTTTTACCATGAAAAACGAACCCAAAAGACCAAAAACATAATTAAAATGGCAAATATATGCTTGTTTTTGTGTTTGTGTATGTGCAGGTACGAATATCAAAAAAAGGACAAAATAAAGAGAAAAATGGACGAAACCGAGCACGAGAATAAAAAGAGCACGAAAAATCAGTTCTGACAGTGCCTTCATCTTTTATTGGGCCGGCCCGACTCCATTTACATGGGTCGGACCGACCCATATTATTTAGGCTCAAGTATTATAAAAAAAAAAAAATAAAATAAAAGCCAAGATTTTTATTAAATTCATTCTTCAGTTACGTCTGTATATCCTAGCCCAAATAGAAATGAAGTGTTGCTTGGCCCATCAGTTTGATGCAAGTTCAAAATGAAAATGAGGCCCAATATCTAATTTTTGTCCAATCTTGTACTATAGCTTAAGGCATACGCAGGAGGTGAAAAAAAGAAAAGGAAAAAAGCAATACACATCAAAAAAGGGAGATAAGGCACAGGGGACGAAAAAAAAAGAAGAATAGGAGGCGCACCATTTTCTTTAAAATTTTCATTTCATTTTTTTTACTTTTATAAATTTGTAGAGTAGTTTTAATTAGTTTTAATCTTTAAACTTTGTATTGGATCTTTGTTAAGGTAAACTTTCAATCATTATTAATTTATGTTTGTGATTTATTAATTTCAAGCATTTTTGTTTATGTTTTAGTTAGTCACATTTTACCCGCTTAATCTTTGTTTTTATTTCATTAATCATCTATTTTTGAAACTTTTCTTTTATAAATCTTTTAGTTTTATGTTTTTGGATTAAAATGTTTCAAACTTTTTATAAAAATATCATTTTTTTCTTATCATTTTTTTATTAGGTAGTAGAGTAGCAGCAGACGAAAAGAGGAGACAAAAATCTCTTATCTTCATTTTTTTTAGATAGGTAGCATAGCAGCAGACGCTAGGGGATGAGATAGACAGATCTTCATTTTTTGTTTTTCGTTGACCTTTTTATTTTTTTTATTTTTTATTTTATTTTCTCTTTCGAATACATAGGTAAAATAGCAACAAGTTAGATTTTTTTTTCGATTGTAATATTGCCATTTTGACTGGGTTATTATTTTTAAGCTATTTAAATTATTAGCTTTAAGATTATTCATGTTCGAATGAATAATAATATTTCTATTGTACGATTTGGATTCGTGTATTGATTGGTTCGATTTGGTATTTTGGGTTAGTAGCATTATTTTCGTTTGGAGATTATGACGTTATGGATTGGGATTTGGATTAGTTTGGTTTTATTTCGCTCGCATTATGGAGTATATGTTCATATCTATTGTCTTCGGGTCAAGCCGAGCTAATTCCGGGTTTCATCTCTTTCTTATCTTTTTTATTTATTTATTTTATGCTTATCACCATTTTTAGTTTAGTCATTATTATTGTTGCTTTAGTTGTTATCCGTAGCGTAGTTATGCCTATTATTGTTAGATTAGTTTTCATGTTTATTAGCGAGTAGATTACTTGTGTTTGCTAAGTGATTAGTGATTTGGAATTTAAGTGCGGGCTGTAAAAAGGTTAAAAAAAGTAATAGTTATTAGAATTTTTCAATTTACATACCGTCATTTACTTTTAATGCAACTTAAATACTTGTCATTTATTTTAAAAAGCATTTTACTTTACTTGTCATTTAATTTCTTGAAACTTGTTTTCTTTAGTATTTTAATTCGTTAAACCTAAGCCCGCACTTGATGAACATTTCACGTCACTTAGAATTAAAATCAAATTTAGTATAATCTTGTAGTTTTTAATCTTAGAATTAAAATTAGTTTAATTTTTAGTATAAAAATAGTTTAAAACCAAAACCAAAATATTTGTCATTCAAGCACCAAACGAAACATTCTCATGAATTTCAATTCATCTCTCGCCGTGGAAACGACACTCGGAAGATAGACTATTATTTTTTCTAAAGTGATTTTCTTATCTAACGGGATACTCTCTATACTATTACTATTTGGTATTTTATATATTTTATTATATATATTTATATCGAATCAGTTTTTGGCGCCGCTGCCGGGGAGAGGTGTAGCGATTTTTACGAGATTGTTTGTGTTCGTGCCTTGAAGATCCTTTCTTCGGGAAGTTTATTTTCGTACTTATTAAAAAAAAACAAAAAAAAAAACATTTCTTAAGGTTGCGGACATTCTAGGTTCACAGAAGAGGCTTTTCATTGCGGTCCCTGAGCTTGTATGCTCCATTGCCTAGTGCTTTCGTTACCTCGTATGGTCCTTCCCACTTAGGGCTAAGCTTCTCGCTATCTTTTGCATGGCTGGCATCATTGTTCCGGTACATAAGGTCCCCAGGTTTGAAGCTTGTGTTGTGGACTTTAGAGTTGTTATATTTTTCTATCTTTGCCTTGCTTCTTGCTTCGCGGATTGCTGCTTGCTCCCTTCTTTCTTCTAAAAGATCAAGATTGATTTCCAAGGCTTCATAATTCTGCACCATGTCTATTTCGGTTGTCCTTAAGGTAGGCATATCAATTTCCGCTGGAATGACTGCTTCCGTTCCGTATGTGAGCGAGAATGGTGTGTCCCCGTTGCTTGACTTAATGGTACGGTGTGCCCATAAGACATATGGGATTTCCTCAATCCAATCCTTGCTTCTTTCATCCAGGCGCGCCTTTATTCCTTCTCCTAAGCTTCTGTTTGCTCTTTCCATTAAGCCATTGGTTTGTGGATTCTTGATGGAGGCAAAACACTGGCGTATGCATACCTTTTCACACCAATCTTTGAATGGTTTGTCCCTGAACTATTTTCCGTTATCAGATATTATTTCCCCCTGCAGACTATGTTGCCCCATAGGAATTTTTTGACCTGATTACCCGTTATTGTTACGGCAGGCTTTGCTTCGATCCACTTTGTAAAGTAGTCCATTGCCAGATTAGGAATTTATAATTTGCCAGATCCCTCTAGGATGGTGTAGACTATGTCAATTTCCTCATTTGTAAAATGGGCACGCGAGACATGATGGGAGTTTAAGTTTTTGCTGCGGGTTTTCTTGGCAAGGGGCGGTGAACAGGAAATATTGGTCATTCCATTATCAACTTACTTGCATCCGCGCGCATTGGATTGGCCAGTAGTATCTCGCCGTATGGCCTTGATACCACGGATCTTGTCCAGCATGCATACTGCAAGATCCTTCATGGATTTCTCTTAGGACATAATTTGCTATGTTATGGCCAACGCATCTTAACCTCGGCCCAAGATAAGGTATTCTTTTATAGGACTCGTTGATTTATTAGCGTTACGTCTTGGACTTGTTGTACGGATCTTGCCTTTTTTTTCGTGGGGAGTGTTTCTTCCGTGAGGTAATTATAGATTGGAGTCATCCATGTGTCCCCTTCTTCCTCCACAACTGCTAACACTTCCGCTTCATTTATGGACTTTTCGTTGAGTTCTTCAACTAGGACCTGTTTAGTTAGATGGGAAAAGCTGGTGGACGCAATTTTGCTTAAAGCATCAGCTTTTTTTGTTTTCACTTCTGTGTACCTGTTTGATTTAGAATTTTTTTGAAGTTGCTGGAGAGTGTTTTTACTTTCTTTAGGTACTGTATCATGCCTAGTTCTTTTGCTATGTAGGATTCATTGACTTGATTAGCCACTTGCTTCGTTATTGTATCATGCCTAGTTCTTTTGCTATGTAGGATCCACATTTGCTTGAAGGTTTTTTATACCCATTTTCTCTGCGATCCTGAGACCGGCTATTAAAGCTTTATACTCAGATTCGTTATTAGTTTCATCAAACCTGAATCTTAGAGCGTAAGTGAATTCTGCTCCTTCTTGATTTGTAAGTATCAAGCCAGCTCCGGAACCATCTACGCAGGGATGATCCGTCCTTGAAACAGTGTCCAAGGGTCTGGAAGTTACTCTTCGCTTCCTATGGGCGTTGTCTAGGGGATCATCTTCCGGACGTTCCACTATGAAATCCGCCAAGATTTGTCCTTTGACCGATGTTCTTGGTCTGTACTGTATGTCATATTCGCCTAGCTTAATACTCCATTTCTGCAGTTTTCCTGCCACTTCTGGTCTTGACAGCACCTGCTTGACTGGTTAGTCTGTGATGACGATGATGGGGTGTGCCTGGAAGTATCTTTTTAGCTGTTTGCTTGCATGCGCTAAAGCTAGTACCAACTTTTCCATTGGCGTGTAGTTTATCTTTAGACCCTGCAAGGCGCGGCTAACGAAGTAAACTGGCATTTGCTTTGCCCCCCTTTCAGTCATTAATACTACACTCACGGCTTCTCGTGCGGTCGCAAGGTACATAATTAGTCCTTTTCCCTAGGTGCGGTTAGTGTTGGGAGTTCTGCAATCAGTTTTTTCATTTCTTTGAATGCAGCTTCAGCTTTCACAGTCCATTGGAAATCACTTTTCTTTGTGCATTTCTTTAAAGTTTTGAAGAATGGTAGTGACTTTTTTGCTGATTTGGAAAGGAATCTGTTTAGGCTTGCTAACTTTCCATTCAGCTCCTGTACATCTTTTAGACATTTTAGGGATGACAGACTTAAAACAACTTCCACCTTGTTCGAACACACCTTTATCCCCTCGGTATTCACCTTGTATCCCAAGAACATGCCTTCCTCTATTCCAAAGGTGCATTTCTTTGGATTTAGCTTCATGTTTATTTCCCTTAGGGTTTTGACTGTCTCCTCAATATCTCTTATCATTTCATGTTCCGTGCAGCTTTTGATCACCAAGTCGTCCACATAAACCTCCAAATTTCTGCCAATTTGCTTGTGGAATGCTTTGTCTACCAGACGCTGATAAGTCGCTTCGGCGTTCTTCAAACCGAGGGGCATTTTAGAGTAGCAGAATATCACTTGGCTTGTGATGAATGCCGTTTTCTCTTCATCCTTTTTGGCCATTTTTATCTGGTGGTAGCCTTTGTATTCGTCTAGAAAGCATTTGAAGGGGTATCCGCAGAGGGATTCCACTTTCCAGTCTATTTCCGATAGCGGATAACCGTCCTTAGGACATGCCTTATTTAGGTCCTTGAAGTCCACACACATTCGCCAACTGTTATCATGCTTTTTTTACCATTACCAAATTTGACAGCCAGCTATGGTAATGGACTTCCTTCATTATGCTGGCGTCCACTTTCCTTACTTAACATATTTAGTCCCTGCACTTTATAATAGTGCTTATAAGTAGAACATTTCTTTATTTCTAACAGCATCCTTCTAGGACATTCAGCCGATGCTCCGCTAAGTGTCACGAAATCCCCTTCACGTCCTCAGGTTTCCACGCGAATATGTCTAGGTTGCGTCTGAGTAATTCGCACAGTGACTTCCATCCTTCCTCTGTTAGGGTGGAGCCTATTGCAATTGTCTGCTCTGGTTATTCCAGATGAATTGCCACTTTGATTCTTTCTTCCGTAACTCGAATGACGTTTGAAGGTTATGCTTCCGGTCCGAAGACCATCGTGCATTCTAGTGGGATTATCTTGCTGCTCCGTAGAGTAAGTATTCCTCCTGAAACTAGGAATTTTAACATTTTGTGAGCTGTTGATGGAATTGCTTGAATTCTCCTCACTCCTGGTCTTCTAATGATCCCGTTATATGGAGATGGCGACCTTACCACCATAAACTTCATCCATGTAGAGGTGAAATGCTCCTCATCACCTATCTTCACTGGTAGTGATATTTGCCCATTGGCTATATGATCTCTCCACTAAAGCCAACGAGGAGTACTATGGCCAGAACCATTTAGCTTTTCACCTCCGGATGGAGCCTGTTGAAGCAATGTTCATATAGTATTTTTGAGGCCGACCCTCTATCCACATACATTCGATGTATGAAGCAGCCTCCTATTTCTGCTTCAATGATCATGGGGCCTTCCGTTTCGTCTTCATTTTCTAGCGGCAGGAACAGAATTTCTGGGTCAAGGGAGAAGCTTTATGTGATCCTTTGTCTAGCCACCCTTTGCTATGGCTGGACCATTAGGATCGCAATGGCTTTATCTTTCCTAGAAGTTTCTCCCTTTTTTGCTGCCTTCGGCTGATCTTTTCCTTTGCCCTGTTTTAGCTCCTTGATTACATGTGACAACTTTCCAGCCTTGATTAATTCTTCTATTTGTCTTTTCAGATGCATGCACTCATCAGTGTTGTACCCTACTTCCCCGTGGAATTCACAGAACTTGTTGCTGTTTCTTTTCTCTACAGGAGTTGTCATTGGTGGCGGAGTTTTGAATTTACCCTTATCCAAAGACAAAATTTCCCTTGGGGACTTTGTGAGAAGTATGAATTTGTCACATCTTTGTTCGGACCTTTGCTGGTTCCGGAAGTCTCCCCTTCTGTCAAAATTTTGCTTCCTCCCAGGTTCCTGCTGCTTCCATGCCGGAAGTGTTTTCTTTCATGCTTGGTTGGAAGCTGCCACCTCTCCCCCGAGGAACGCTGTGGTTACCCTCATCTTTTCGTCCACTAACTTTGGGATATTTTTGTGTAGGAGCTTGATGAGCTCGGGGTTGGTGATTCCGTGAATGAATCGAGAGATTCTCATGCATTCAGGAGCTCCCCTAACATGCCTACTCTCAGCTTTAAATCTTCGCACAAAATCTTTCGTGGATACCCTTCTCTCTACTTGATGTGGTGGATTTCTACCAGATCCTTGATGCACTTCTTTTGTTGAAGGAAGTTCGCTAGGAATACCTTTTTCAGATCATCATAGCTGTCTATTGATTTCGGAGGTAGGTCGTCAAACCATACCCTAGCAGACCCAGTGAGTGTAGAATTGAACATGTGGCACCATGTCGGCATTGCCTAACGTTCCACCTTTACAGCTGCTTGAAAGATTTTCAAGTGATCTTCCGGATCATCACTTCCGTCATATGTTTTGACGTTATTTGGCATCCGAGTCTTTTTTTGGAAGGTCAAAGTAGTGGATGCGGGACGTGAAGGGATCTATTTCTTCACACACCCATGGTTGTGATAGGTCGTCATCCTCGATGCTTGACCTTTACTTTTTTTATTTTGACTTCCAGTGTCCCCCTCCGCTATCTTCACTCTCGGAGAGCATTTATGTCCTCTGTGGATATGTTCTTTCATGGTGATGTTTTCTGGGAATGGATTCCGTTCTTTCCGAGCGGTAACTCTGGTAACGACATTCTGAGTGTGCGGACACACCCTTTCCTTTATCTCCCAGCCTATTGAATACTCTTCCGTCTCTTCTTCCTTTTCCTCCCGGCCTGTGCCTCGGTGACTCTGACCTATCACGTCTTATCCTAGAAAAGACGCTAGTATGTTCAGGGTTTCCGAACACGCTATGGGAGCATCCGGCTCTTCGTCATCTTCGTTGCTCCCCTCTTACATTTGGTGTTCTGGACTCGGAGTGTTGCGACACCTCTTGCACCTTCGAGTTTCTTCTTGAGCATCCTTCGAAGTTAAGACGGGCTTTCACTTCCTTCAGCTTTTCCTGATGCATTTTTTCTTGGTGAACATTTTTAGTTATTATTGGTAACTACTGATGATAATGCTTATCGTAGTACTCCCAGAGGGCTGCGTCAGACGCGGGCCTATTCGGGGTTTTCGAGATTTGCTCATTCCCTTTTCCTACTGTGTTTCGCACGGCGGACATAGGTGTCTGAGATTGAGCTCCGTTGGTCCACTCATGGTGAGTATTTTAGGAAACGGAGTTGTGTACTGGGTCCCACGGATGGTGCCAACTTGTTAGTACAAAATATGTGACAGAGTATGAGATGGGCTTAGATCTCTTGTTGGGTTGGGCCTTCAAGCTCTCCTTGGATTAGATCTCGTACTAAACAAAGTGATTGAGATGATTTCCTGCACAAATGAAAGTAAACCGTTAGCCTTACCGTGGGGACGATCCCCACGATTAGGCTCCGGCGTGAGAGTAAGAAATCATGTTGTCAGAAATATGTGTGTGTGTATTAGGAGGAGTGAGAAAATTATACCTTTTAGTGTGTCAGAGGATCCCTTTTATAGGGGAGTCTAATACTAGGGTTTCCTAGTATTTCACCTACAGTTGTAGTGGCCGGAGTAGGATCCTTATCAGGCAAGGGTCCGCGGACGCTGACTACCTTCCACGGACGTTAGTTGGTACGTGGATGGCCTACGAAAGTGGTCTGTGACTGATCCGCGTCCGTCTTGTTGCATTCGGGCCGTTTCCAGTGTAGTTCTGGGCTTAGTTCTGACCCGTTATGCTTATTATTTATTTAGTTGGGTCGGGGCCCAAATGCAATGGTACGCCCCAGGCTCAAAAGCCCGCCGTACCCATTATACGTCATCAAAAGTTGTTAGCCTTACCACTGCTACTTATATTTATAGGAGTGGTCTAGTCAATTGAAGAGTCAAAATTTATTCGTGATACAGGAAAGTCATTTTTTGTCACAGTTTTGACTTTGTCCGTTGACGGTCTTTTTATTTTAAGACACATATGGTGTCGACTCGAGTGTGATGTAAATAGGAAATAGTTTCAACAAGCTAGGTATTTGCCAAATATGATCACCAAATGCAAGGGCGAAGCTATGTGGGGACCAAAGAAGGTGGTGGCTTCCCCATAGCTTGAGAAAGTATGTAGAGATGTGAACTTTTTTGTATAAGAACTGAAATATAGTATAAGAGTTTATTAGTTTAGCACCCATAAAATAAGTTTATATGCATTTTGGCCCTCCTAAGATAATTCACGTAGCTCCGCCACTGACCAAATGTCGTAGCTTCTTTTTACTCGCTAAAACTTTTGTAGTAGTCAATCAACTCTAAACATGTAAAAGTAAAAGGACACGTCGATCATACACAATCATGTCCCTAATACCGGCCTCTCTAATCATGATCAGTGATGGATAACTACATGTCTATTATTGTGTGCGAGTCAATTCTAATTGTTGGGATTTAATAATTTAGTTAACCATTTATTACTGTTGTATGATTATGACAACAAACCGAAGCTCGATCGCGGAACGCTAGATCACGGAATAAATCAAGCACAAGTTGCTACCTTCAACGTACCCGTTGAAGAACGAAGAAACAAGAAGAACGAAACACCACAAAGTATAACCGAACGATTATATTGTATTACCATAAAACCTCGATCGGCTACAGGAAAGAATGGAAGATGCGTATGTATTGAGCATCACCCCCTCACCTCCTTTTATAAGGTGAGGGGGTAGATGCCCTAGTCTACACCGACTAGGAATGGGCTTTGGTTCCAGCCCACTCAAACAAACATATAAAGAAAAAGACACTTAGCTACCTTCTACTTATCGTATATATTAACTAGACTCGACATTAATACTAACAGTTTCCACCTTAGTGACTAGACTAGTTAATCCCGACACCAAGTATCTTCATGTAATAATTGAACTTTGGACTTGAAACCACCTTTGTAAACGTGTCAGCTGCAATATCCTTCATGCCTATCTTCGTCACTTCAATCTATTTAGATTCCACGATCTCCCTAATGAAGTGATACCTCACGTTGATATGCTTCGTCCTCTCATGAAACATTGCATTTCTTGAGAGATGAATTGCACTTTGATTATCAAAATTCACAATCACTAACCTTAGGTTTACTCCCAACTCGATTAGTAGTCCTTTAAGCCAAATGCTTTCCTTAACAACTTCCGTAAGCGCCATATACTCCGCCTCTGTAGTAGATAATGCAACAATATGCTGCAGAGTTGCTTTCCAACTCACAACACAGCCATGTACCATAAACACATACCCGATTATAGACCTGTGGGTTATGGGCCCACCACGCTTCCGCTGCGCAGGAACCGACGAACCAAAAAGAGGAGATATCACTTGATGGGATTGTACACCTTTGAGTCGACCTAGCTTCAAGAAACCAACGTAACCTTGGATCTGATACCACTTGTTGTACGATTACGACAACAAATCAAAGCTCGATCGCGGAATGCTAGATCACGGAATAAATCAAGCACAAGTTGCTACCTTCAACGTACCCGTTGAAGAACGAAGAAACAAGAAGAACGAAACACCACAAAGTATAACCGAACGATTATATTGTATTACCACAAAACCTCGATCGGTTACAGGAAAGAATAGAAGATGCGTATGTATTGAGCATCACCCCCTCACCTCCTTTTATAGGGTGAGGGGGTGGATGCCCTAGTCTACACCGACTAGGAATGTGCTTTAGTTCCAGCCCACTCAAACAAACATATAAAGAAAAAGACACTTAGCTACCTTCTACTTATCGTATATATTAACTAGACTCGACACTAATACTAACAATTACGAGTACGAAGCGGATAGATCTAGTTTGATGTGTATGAATTAACAAGTAAAATAAACACATAATTTTACTAATCACTAAGACTATTGATATAATTTAGATCTTGATTATTGAAACCGTTAGTGATTAAGATATCACCTCTATGAAATGCTCATGCTACACGTCACCGATATACGCTAGGATGCTAGTGCTTGTTTAATGAATAAAACAACAAAACACAGTGTTCTTGTTTTTGGATCTAGGCGTCACACGATTGTATCAAACCCTCTTGGTTGTTTTGTCGATTACATGCACAAGCATAAGGAGTAATGACTTTGCATGCAATATGGTTTGAAACAACCAATTAAAATCCTAAAGGTTCTACCTACTGATCGTGTATAGAACAAGAAGAAAAATCAAATCCACTCTTGGCTTAGTTTAACTATTGCATGCGATTGCATGCATGTGATCAGTAGAGTTTTGGTTTTCTGCTTTTTGTCATGCGTAGGAGTTAGAAATTGTGAGATGTGTCGTGTATATTAGTTAGAATGAAAAGGTTTAGGGTGTTTATATAGCTCCAAACTTGTTTTCTAAGTTTGTGTTTATCACCTTCTTAACTTTCAAAACTCGACACTCTCTCTCCTTTCTAGTCTCTTTCATGGCCGGTCTCTTACCACCAACCCTATGGGTTTTGATTTTCGAACTAATAAATCCCTCACTTATTAGTTAATGTCTATTAGTTAATTATAGCGATTAATGGGATAATTAACGATCATTTATTATTTCGTGAAACATATTAATATAATTAATAAATATACAAAATATATTAATTACATTAATAACGTATATTCTGTGTATATGTGTGTGCCCCCGATAGGCTTACATATTTCTTAGCCGTATAAATAATTACACGTAACGACCACAAACCAACATCTCCCACTTAGGATTTGGCGTAACTCATTATTTATATAAACAATGGTAAACGTCTAGCAAAACTACATTGCTCCCAGAAACACATGAGTTATGGTTTTAAAAAATATCTTAGTATAATGGTTTATTATCATTAATATATTAAACATCTCTTTGTTTCAGATACTGTTAAACCATGTATATGGATCCTAACTCATTCAATATAGTTTAACTACTTAGATTCTCGTTATAGATATTAATTCAGATTACCAAATGTACTCAAGTATCATCTTGATTCACACTTTAGGCACGACCATGCAAACATCTGATTAATTCTGGAGAGACTCCAATGGTCTCATACTGTAATTAGACAATTGGAGGAACAAATTCTTTATTGA
This sequence comes from Tanacetum coccineum, assembly GCA_026074375.1. Taxonomy (NCBI): domain Eukaryota; kingdom Viridiplantae; phylum Streptophyta; class Magnoliopsida; order Asterales; family Asteraceae; genus Tanacetum; species Tanacetum coccineum. Next base: position 7,152 of record BQNB010074726.1, on the reverse strand, counting down.
CTACAAGTGTCGTGGATGCTGCTTCACACCACTTCCAAAAATAGCCTTTATAACTACCTTATCTAGGGTAACATTTGACTTATAATAAAAAAAAAGTAACATCCACACATGCAAGATTTACTTGTATCTCAAGTCTAAGGACGATTAATATAACCGTTTTCGATATCTTGCTCATGACAAGGATCCAAAAGTAAATATTCGAAAGTTGGGGAAGTCGAATATGCATCCCTTATGAATTAATGTGAGTTTGGCGAGAACAATCCACATATTCAAAATGTATAACCAAACACTCACATTTGTCTTAATTTAACAATACTCCCATATTGTTAACTGCCAATGCACATATTTAGAATGATACAAGTCATTCATGGATTAAAATGCAAATATATAACACAATAGTATAAATAGAAACGATCATATTAATTACATCAATTCATTATTTAATACAACTGCTTAGAGTTTCATTATCCAAATACTAATAAACAGATATGCATAAGACTACTAGTAAGTTGAAATTCAATGTTTCTAACATTCTCAACTCTTTTGGTACAAGACAACCAAATAGTCATATGCGTTTTTTGTTTTGTCAGCGCGCCAGAGGCTGTCCTGATTTTGTTTTGTCGGCTTTCCTCTTTTTAACATATGTGAAAACTTCAATAAAGTTATGTGATACGTACGTAATATATATGTAAGTATAAAGAAATTTACTAATAATCCTTGAGTACAAAGATTAAAAGAAAATTCTACACAAAATATCGTACGTTTAACCGGTAAGTGTTCACCGGGTCGTTTATACCCCAAGAATCATAAATTAAAACCCCGTTTTAATTTGGACAATGATTTGAATGGTTTCAAAGCTTTTGAATTGGTTTTCTATTTCTACTAATAAAAGCACATAGAACATGCAAAGAAAATTAAAGACTAAGCAATAAAGCAATTCAAACTCAAAAACGTTAACGGGGATTACGCGACAATTAAGCAAGTGTAACAAATTACAGGACCTAAACTAAGATTATTAGGAACTTGAAAATGTTGGTTTTGAAATCCTTGATTTTGAAAATTTGGAGCATGATTATTTGAAACTTGAAAACTTTGATTTCCATGAAAATTATTTCCCCGATTAAAATTATTCCCTTGACCTTGATTTTAATTATACCTATTTTGACTATTTTTCATTGGAGCAAAACCGGGTGGTGCCATGTGGTTGCTAGCACGGTTTGGAGGGACTACTTGATTGTAAGTACCCGTTGTGGCACAAACACTTGATTGATTGCTATCGGTATTAGGACAATTGTAATAAGCATGAGTCCCACTACAAGTAACACAAGATTCCTCAACCGCTTTAACCGTAGCGGGAGTGACAACTTTCTTAGAAACAATCTCAACTAAGGTCGAAATTTGGTCCGCAAGCTTATCAATTCTCTCATCCGTCTTACTAGAACTCTCCCTAGAAGTCGTATTCATCCTAGAAACATTCGATTTGTTTCGTGAATAACAAACTTTTGACTTATTCTCAATTATGCTCAAGGCCTCTTTAGTAGTCTTACTCAAAAGATTTCCACCCGCCGCAGCATTTAAGGAGTCTTGATCATTCTCATTTAAGCCATTATAAAAAGTATCTATTTGGGTTAACTCCGTAAATCCGTGGTAGGGACATGCTCTAAGCATTTCCTTAAATCGTTCCCATGCCTCTCCAAATGTCTCCTTGAATTTTTGAGTAAATCGAGAGATTTCATTTTTGAGGTGGGTGGTCTTCGAGGGAGGGAAAAATTGATTCACGAATTTTGTTACGAGATCATCCCAAGTAAAAATCAAATTAGGAGGTTCTTTATCGTACCAAACTCTAGCGGCTCCCTTGAGTGAATATGGAAACATAATGAGTTTAATTACATTATTCGGTACATCCCTAAATTTCAAAGTCGAGGTAATCCTTTTGAAATTGTTAATGAGTATGGGGATTTTCCCTCTCAAAACCATGAAATGGGTTGGCTTGAACTAATTGTAGCAAATTTGTCTTAATTTCAAAATGGTCCGCATTAATTTCCGGTATGACGATAGTTTCTCCATACCCTTTCGTGGGTGCTTGGAGTAGCTCTTCCATTGTTCGATTATCCGCCATTGGTGCAACTTCAACGATAGTACGAAGCTCGGGTTCGACTATGTTTGGAGCACGTCTTCTATTTCGACGTCTCGGAATGGTTACGGGTGAATTATTTGGAAAATAGGAATTTCTAGTGCTCATGCACTACGCAAACAAACGAGGAGAGAAAATATATACACAAAAATATTTTTTTTGTTTCACCGAATAATCAACAAACTTAGGGTAACTCCCTTAAGTGAAACTTACAAGCAAGCGAGGAACGTAGTGGTAGCGAATCGCCTTAAAAACGTTTGTCCCTTCGGGTCGTAGTTCCTTGGAACAACCCTCCTAATAGCTTATTTCACAAAAGAGGTGCGCCTTTTTTGTAAGTGACACAAGACGGTTACTTTTTGAATCTTTTGAGCTCAAAATTCAAATACCAGATGATATCTAGCTTATAATAGACCTAATGAACATATTTAAATAATTAAATAAGCTGGAACAAAAAGCTAACAAATTATGCTACTATTTTTGGATTTTAAAACTGTTTGATAACAAAAATATGAAAACTAAGATTTATACTAAAAACTAAACATAATAAGCATCAAAACACAATTATAAGCAATATTAAGCTAATCTAAACAATAATAAGCAGAATTAAGCTAAAGAGCAAATTTAAACTATAAAAGGTAAAATGAGAACTTACAAAAACCTTTACTTAAACAAGGCTTATAGTTGCTCTTAGAGCTGATCAACAAAGCTCTAGCTTATCAGAGATAAGCTAGTAAGGTCTTGGAAGCCCATCCAGGTCTGGCTTCCCTTCCAAAAATAAGCTAAGGTATATTTAGGGTGAATTTTGAGTATCAATAAACTCAGTTAAGCTTTGAGAGCTTAACTGAGTATATAACTAGCTTATTAGTGAATTAGAGAGCTTATTGAGCTTTTAAGAGTAAAAATGAGCTTATTCAAACCATTATGCATTAATGTAAAAACATGAAGTGACAAATGAACAATATGAAAACTAAATTTTATTGATTAAACAACTGAGTACAAGCTTTTGAAAAGGAAGATTACATTAATTGAAAACTTTAAGCTAAATTACAATAAGCTAAAACGAATAATAAGCTAAAACTACACTAAGTCCTAGATGATCGTGTGAGTGAGAGGAAGCCTCCTTTTATAGGCAAGAGGAGAAGGTTCTAGGCCTCTGGACGCTCCTTTCTTCTTTAAATCCTGGCCCTTAATCCATAACCGTTTTCCAATCCTTTGATTTTGCCCGTTGGATTGCTTACACGTCCCTTTAACCAATGAGCTTGCTGGGGATTGCCAGCGTGGCTTCCCTTGTGTCAAACGTGTCAGTCTAAAGCTTCTAGAAAGGTTAATTTCATTTAAAGAGGGTTAATTTGGGTGTGGGGTGAATTGGGGACGGAGGTGAACAGTAAAACTATTTTTCCCGCCCATTCTTTTCTTTATTTCTTTGTTTGACCGAGTTAAAGGGGTGTTGACTTGGGTTAAAAAGGTTTTGGGCCATGGTTTTGTTTTTGGGCCAATGGTTAAACGAAAGGTTTATATATTTTGGACTTAACGACCGTTAGTCCCTTAGTAATAAAGGACTAACAGTGTAATTGGATTTGGGACTTAAGGTGAAAAAGGTTTAACATTTAAGGTCCTTTTGGTAATTTTAAGGGTTTGTCTTCACATGAGTTGACCAAGGTTGACTTTTGTTGATAAATTCTCGGCTCTTGTGTACTCTTTCCGTTCTCGTGTTCGTTTTTGTCCGGTTTTTGGCTCTTTTCATGTGATTCTTGTAATATCCGTACCTACACTTCACAAAAGACAAAATACACAATATACAAGCATAATATATTCATTTTTCATCTTTTTAGGGTCATTTTTTGTACAAAACGGATATGTGATTTCTCACATATCAGTATGTACATGATGCTTGAGCATTTTGAGAACACTCTAAATGAGGTTTAGACTTAGAGATGAGCAAAAACAAATCCTCCCGTTTTTAACAAAACGCCAACTCAAATCTTAATCGCCTTTAGCCAAGGCCGAAACTTCTTTCTAAACCTAGTATGAATATACTTTCAATATACCTGTTAATACAAATAATGTTTAAAAACGTTATTTATATTTTTCGACTTCTCTACATTTTGATAATCATAAAATGTAAAAACATTCTACGTAAAATTAAACGTAAATAAGTTATTAGTCGTATATAATTTCGACGTAAATCAGTTAAGGTATGAGCAAACAAATGATTAACTTGCTAAATGATCAAAGTAATACCTTTTTGTCATAAACTTTACATTTTTACAAATGTAACAACTTTTTTTACAAAAATAAATTAGATAAAATATTTTTGTAATCAAAAGAACTGTTTTATTTAAATATATATTTGAAACCAGATTTTCTCCACTAAAAACAAATAAACTTGAATCAGAAAACAATTCCCGAGAAAAGGACAAAATTAGAAGCGTCTTATACTAGTCGGCCCCCATATAGGCTTGCCGGTCCCATATTGATATTGGGACCGCTAGGCTTAGATATGGGACCGGCAGGCATAACGGCTCCCAACTTTACCTATAAATAGTGGACTATTTCCACATAGTTTCTCACCTTTTTGCACACAGTTTTTCTCTGTTTTTAATTATATTACATATTTTCTAGTCTTTGATCATTTAGCTTGTATAAACATTTTTTATAAGTGATCTAATCTTTCCTCTCCAAATGAAAGAGAAGAATACTCGTAATCATTAAGATACGAAGTATTATAGATTCGTTTATGCATATGTAACGTTGTTACGCTCTCGTTGCAATTTGTACATCAACCACATAACCTCCTATCTTGTGTAGTAGTTAGATCGGTCAGATCTTCTTAGTATTTTAGGTGTGAAAATTCGTGAGTGAGCGGTTAGTATTTTAGTCATCAAAATACATTTGTGAGTGGTAGATTGGTTCTAGCTAAGATTAAAACTCGACATTTAGCTTAGTGTCAGAAATTGGTGTAAGCGACGTTTGTGCGGTTTTCTCCGCCTAAAGGGAGCTTGTTGACATAGTGTAGTGATTTCTCGAGTTGGATACTCGAGGAGTGGAGTAGGCGAAGAGGAGTTTCGTTACCGAACCACTATAAATCTTCGTGTCGTAGTTTGATCTTTCTAACTCTATACTTTCATCTTGCACTTCATATTTCGTAGTTAATATTGTTTGCGTAAATATATATTGTGTTTGTATTGCAACCATGATAGACTCTTAAGCTCTTATCTGAGCTAATCGAGCCTTTGTTACGGAATCCTTTTAATGATGGTTATCCAATAATGACGCGACAGCGACGTTAACAGCCATAAACAAATTTGTGTTTCAATACGTTGTATTTGTGTTGGACCGAGAATGAAAAGAAGAAGTCGTGCCACTAAATAGTGTCGCCATCTCTTCTTTCAATTTCCGTTCATACACCAATTCTGCATATCAGAACAAAAAAACGTTTATGAGTGTTACCACCATTGTTGCCTCAAATCGCGATACACATTACCTAACACCTTAAGTTGGTGACAATCAATAGTATATTTTCATATGTATATTTGGAATAGAACTGACATGGTCTAAAGTGGCATCAAATTTACAGTAGAGCACGCGCCGTTCATTTTGATTCTAAAACAACACAAAATCTAGCACCCCGCAACGAAGCACGAGCTGCAATACTCGTTAAAAATACTCTATATGGTATGTTTAAATTTTTTTAGACATTCATTACTTGTATGTACCTGCTCAACATCTTGCATATTTTTGTTTCTAAAACATAACAATTAGGCATGTGTTTAGCAAAATCAATATCTTAACTACTTATAATGTACAAAACGCTTTTTCAACATTAATTGCAGTAAGATACTTAAAACTTATAATTAAATAATACAAATAATCAAGCCCAAATTTACAGTAGAGTGCAGGGAGCAACAGCGCGGTTTTCCCATTTATTGATTCTAAAACACAACACCAAAATTAGGGGGCACGCCCGGACCGAGAATGAAAACAAGAAGTCGTGCCACTAAATAGTGTCGCCATCTCTTCTTTCAATTTCCGTTCATACACCAATTCTGCATATCAGAACAAAAAAACGTTTATGAGTGTTACCACCATTGTTGCCTCAAATCGCGATACACATTACCTAACACCTTAAGTTGGTGACAATCAATAGTATATTTTCATATGTATATTTGGAATAGAACTGACATGGTCTAAAGTGGCATCAAATTTACAGTAGAGCACGCGCCGTTCATTTTGATTCTAAAACAACACAAAATCTAGCACCCCGCAACGAAGCACGAGCTGCAATACTCGTTAAAAATACTCTATATGGTATGTTTAAATTATTTAGACATTCATTACTTGTATGTACCTGCTCAACATCTTGCATATTTTTGTTTCTAAAACATAACAATTAGGCATGTGTTTAGCAAAATCAATATCTTAACTACTTATAATGTACAAAATGCTTTTTCAACATTAATTGCAGTAAGATACTTAAAAGTTATAATTAAATAATACAAATAATCAAGTATATTGTACAACCAATTTAAACATAATTCCTTCATAAAAGGCGTGTTTGACACACTAGCTTTTGAAGAGATTATAATTATTTAAAAAAAATAAGACACTTATAATATAAGTTTCGTTTTATAGAAAAACTTATAAGAGATTATAAAAAAGTAATATTTCATAATCTCTAAAAATCAAATGCTATTTCATTAAAATTTAAAATTAAACAACAATAATCAAGCATATTAGAGCAAACGGTGTAATGGTGAAGGCCCCTCGCCGTGGCTGGGGTGGTACTTCGTCGTGGCTCACCGGGCTTCGCCGCCACATCGGCCCCCCCTCTTCGCCGAGCATTTCGTCACAAAACGAATCACAATTTAGCCGTTTGAAAATGGGACCCACTCCCAAAAACTATCCGTTGCAAACGTTTAAAAAAATTATTAAAATTAGTTTTTTTTATCTATATATATCCCATATTTTTTCATTTTAAACACACACAAATACATTCAATCTACATTTTATAAAAATGA
>BQNB010074725.1:2987-31695 GCA_026074375.1 Tanacetum coccineum | reverse complement strand
TTCATGGCACAACCAATTAGACCTTGTAACTAGAAGCACAGAAAATATACACTAGCACATCACAATAAGTGTTTGGCTTCTCTATCTCTCGGTGTATAATGGATTATAACAATATGGAAAACAGAAAATTTAACACTCATTACCTGTCATAGCATATAAATTATCATATGCTTGATAAAGGATCAAACCTCCACCGCTAGGCGTAAGTACTAAAAGTTACTATCAAAGAGGTCTTTAAAGGGATGTGGGGTGTAGGTGTAATACGATAAACATGGAAACGGAAATAGATGGAAAATATTTAGGGAGTAACTTTTTGGGTGAATTTTAGGGTGAAGTGGTGAGCTAACAATTTATAAGAATACACATTGATTTGGTTGCTAAACCAAAGACTCGACCACTTGGACAGAGATATACAAACTCTACACAACTTTACATCAAACTCTTTCTTTTTCTTTTCTCTTTTTTCTTCATAAAATCACTTGGGGTTTATAGATACGCCCCTACACTTGAGCGTTTACATACTCGATACATGAACTAATCTGTTGACCCAAATTGAGATGGATCAAAATAACATGGAGATTATCCAACAAACATATGGGGGTATTGACTTAACTTTTCTTCACCATTCTTCCGTAAAATAAATACTATCATTAATCCCAATCGTCCTAAAACTATATTTACAAGGATAAAGACTTAGCAACCGTGTACTCGAATAATTAACTTGGGTTAAACAATAATGTACTAAAAACGAGTACACACAAGGTCGGCTAAGGCGATTTGGGTGTAACAATTGGTTTAAGGGTAAACAATGCTCTTCATTAACAATCCGGAGTCTACCGAAAAATTACGTGAACCGTAAAAAGGAAAGGCTCGGTGGGTTTCACTAGGGGAATCCTACACTAAAAATGAGTGCATGGCAAGGGTGTGGGATAGTTATATAGTCGAGGTGACCATAATAACAATTATAGGTTTCAAAACATGGGTTAATCCTAGTGTCTCTTATCATTTAGCAAATCCTAATACTCACTATGCGGTCTCGGGATGCATCACTAAAGTAAGTTCTAGAATTTAATACACTACCGGTACACTCTCATATAATTTAAACCGATACCAATGCTCCAGAAAGGTGACAAAACCACATACACACATCCATAACGATGGAATAGATACATATAATTGCTCTATCCTTAACTCAATAAAGCTAAAGGGATCAATTATCTTGGGTATCAAAGATGGATACCCGAATTCCTAAAGATCTAGGGGGAACCTCACAATTTAGGGGTGGATTTTTTTTGAGTGGTAGGGTTTTTGTGCTAGTCATATAATTTCCTATCCAATGAGACGCTACTAGTACTTAGTTTCACCGGTATGTGCCATAAAAATTTAAATTGGTCAAAATTACCTTCTACGCTATGTTTCGGTATATTACTTATCATTTTAAGGACAAAGCAAAGACAAATGAAAGAATAGTTTCTAAGGCTTTTATTCTCCCCTATACTTATTATGAACATTGTCTCCAATGTTCTTAAAAGTACCCGTAAAACGAATAAAGGGAAAAGAAAAAGACAAAAGAAACTAGTACTCCCCTGGTTTTGCTTAATAATGGAGAAGAAACATGTGATAACTATAGGTGCTGAATTAAATGAATATCATATAAACAAATACAAAACGCAGCGGTACATTGATGACATCAAATAAAGTCTATTTTATAGCATCAATTACTACACCGAGCGTAAATCCACGGGTGAATGATATACAACCCAAATAATTGTGAAATAGATTCCTAAGAAAGCAATAAAAGTAGGATGAATGTACTAATGTAATCGTGGTTTTCTGCAAGCGTTAGGAAAATTACAAATTTTGGAAATTACACAAAACTAATTTTCAAAAATTTAATAGAATATGAAATTTATTGTAGCTAGAGTGGCGATGCCGTCAGGATTAATCCTGACGCCGTCTCCAAAGACTGTGAATAAAACCTTCTTTGTTTCTTGGAAAAATGTCTGCATAAATATCTTATTATTTATTTCCTGAAAAAATTACTAGATAAACCACAAGAACAATTAGAACAATCATATGCTTCAAAACATGACACAAGACGCGAATTAAACTAAACTATTTTTTTTACATGTTTGAATTGGTTCTTAGAAACCGGATATTTTCCTCTACATTTATTTGATGCAAAATACATTTGATTGCAATTAAGACGAAGTTAAAGACAAAACAAAGCATGATTACATAATTCAAACATATAAAAACAAACGATAAAGAAAACACACGACACTCTTAAAATGCATAAAAATAAAAGATTGGGTTGCCTCCTAATAAGCGCTTTTGTATATTAATGAGTCTTGTAGCTAGACTGGGAGTTACACTCCTAGGAATTATGAAAATGATCCAAGTCGATGATCTTGCTTAGATTCTCTTTCTCGGACAATTTCCTAGTGGTGGGAATTGATTGCAAGGTCTTATTAAATCTTTATCCATCGGGATCAATCAATTCAATCTTAATGTGCCATGCTCCATCTCCTTCTTTTGGTGGCCTATTCTAATCCATTCTCTCCTCTATCAACTCCTCTGACTCGCACATATTTATTTTAAGGTTTATAGGTATAGCTCCTAAGAATTCTACCATCTTTCTAAACACTAAGACATCCTTAAAGGGGTTGAGTTCGACATCTCTAGCAATTTCCCATTCTTCAGGAAAATGGTAATTCATGAAGTGTTTCTTAGCATAATAGGGGGGTCGGGCACCTATCCCATCCGTACTAGGTCATGGTGTGTAAGACTCTTGTTTTCCTAGGGTAGTCCAATAAGGCACTTCTTCATCACCTAGGTCAATTTCTTTAACTCTAAATATTGACATAGTAACTCCTTCTCCTACCGCTATCTTGGCTTTCTTACAATCAATTACGACACTAACAGTTGCTAAAAATCCTCTTCCTATAAGTAAAGGTGTTGCGGGGTCTTTTCCATGTCTATGACATAGAAGTCCTCTAAAAGTTTTAAATTTTCTATGTGTTAGCCTCAATATATTGAGTCGAACAATAAAGTTCGTTCATTATGAATATTAGGTCTCGGTCATTCAGTTATGTAACGTTGTAATAGGCTAGAAAAGAAACCGGGCTCGTTTAGTAAGCTAATATTGTACATGTTGCGGGTTTAAGCCCAAGCAAATCCCGAGCTCGGTCCGTGTCTAAACCTTACACGTCCAACTTATGGTGTAAGGGTATATATACACCTTTTCCACCAAGAAAAAGGTGGTTGGTTGTTTATTCTCTTTTAAGCTAATATTACAATCTTCCAAGTTTCTCTCTACTTTCTCTCTCTTATTTCTCTCTCTAAACTTCTTCATATCTTCTTTCAATTTTCTTCTTTAATTCATGTACAAGTATAAGAAGTGAAGTGATTTCGGGTTACCGATATTTGGTTCAATGAGCCACGGTTAGATAGTTGTGTTTTTTTTATTTTTTATTTTGGTTTTAATTTTTGATTATTTTTGGTTATTTGTGGCGTATTCTTGCTTATTTCGTGCTTAAATCTAAGCAAATAAGCATTCGACATTCATTGTTATAAGCTATTGATATGGAATACTCGTTCTCTCTTGGTTTATTTAGCTTATAGCTGCTTAGATTAAGAATTTCGTGGCTTAGTTTCTCTTGAAAAAGTGATTATCTAAAGTATCTAAGGTCACGGCTTCTTGGTTCTTTGTTAATGTTTTTTTTGCTAGTTTTGATTCGAAAAAAGCTCTGTTCCTTCTTGTTACAAACCCGGTTATAGTCTTACTCCTTAAGTTTTCAGATAGCTAAATCCGTTATTTTAAGCTTATATTAAGCTTATTCGAAGGTTTTCTAGCTTTTTCCTATGCACTTCTTGATGGCGGTTTGATATATTCAAACTCATTCATTTGTAGCGGTTTGGATATATTTGTACACTTAGGTTTGTTCCTTAGCTGAATTTGTGCAAAACAACAAATTGTGCACTTGTTATTTGTTTGCTCGTCAAATGGGAGAAGGAAACAAAGTTAGTACATATTGTGGTCCTAAACCTTGAAAGTGACACTTTGGTAGAGGTTTGCTTCTTTTTACAGGTAGCGGTTTGAACCACAAACATATGGCGGTTTAATTTTTCAAGTGACGGTTTGAGTTCTTATTATTCCAGCGGTTTACGTTAGTACATAGCGGTTTACGTTAGTACACATCGGTTTACACAGGTTGCCAGCGGTTTGAACTTTTCATGGCCCATTAGAAACGTTACTCTGCCCAATTCTTTCCTTGATAGCGGTTTAGTAAAAATCTTGCACGGTTTAAAGTTTCAAGGGTCAGCGGTTTACCCGACTGAAAAAGATAGGCCAGCGGTTTGAAAAAGTTTGCCAGCGGTTTAGTTAAATGAGGCCAGCAGTTTGCTAGATCTTTGAAGCAGCGGTTTGATAACTTTCAAATGGCAGCGGTTTGTTAAACTTTGTTAGGCAGCGGTTTAGTGATTATTTAAGACAGCGGTGTTAAATTTTTAGACAGCGGTTTGGAAAATTAACAAGCAGCGGTTTGTTAATTTTTTTGGTGGCGTGATGAGGTGTCATTTTATACACTTTTTCGGGGTCGTTTAACTCCCAAAATCATGCATTTATTCCCAAAATAGGTACTTAATCGTTTCTTTTCAGGTAATTCTCATTTGGAAGGCATTTGGAAGAATTACACGTGACTTGGGCTCATTTGGAGAAGAAACGGACAAGACTACGGACCTACACCAACACCACACAAGAATTTCTCTATAGTGACTGGAGACGGCGTCACCAATATAACGTGACGCAGGATTTGGGGGGGGGAAGGGGGGGGGGGGGGGGGGGGGGGGGGGGGGGGGGGGGGGGGGGGGGGGGAAAAAAGGATTATTTTTTTGGGGGGGGGGGGGGGGGGGGGGGGGGGGGGGGGGGGGGGGGGGGGGGGGGTGTTTTATTCGTAGTATATGAAGAATAAAAAATTTTAATAGTGGTGTATTGGTAAAGTAAATTAAGATTTGATTTTTATGAGGATTAAGTCGGATGATCGATATTTTAGAGTAAAGATAATTAGTTTTAATTAGATATAAATAAAGTATGTTGTTTTGAGTGTGTAGAAATTTATAGTAAAAAGGGACATAAAAGTTAGTTAGATGGTGTTAGGAAGATTTGTGGAATTTATTAAAATTGTGTAGAATAAAAATATGGTGTTAATTATTGTTTGGTTGTTTTGATGAAGGATTGGGAGTATGGTGTTGTTGTGATTCAATCATATGTTTCTGTTATTTAACATGATTGGCTAAATCTATATTTTGTTTATTATTATTGTATGGAAAATAGATTGTTAGATAATTTATGGTGTTGCTTCTTGTGAGGGATGTCATGTTAGTCTTAAAAACACTTTTGAGTTGGTATCGCGATGATAATGTCTAGGAAAACTGATTGTGTAAAAGGATAACCATCGGGTAACAGTCCTGCATAATATCCTTGCCCCCTAATATGTTGATCCACTTTAATAATTTCACATGCACTTAGTTACTCCTAATGGGCCAGGTTTTAGTCTTCATACTACCTTTACTTGTGTTGTTGCTCTGAGCGAAATACAATAACCGGCGGGTTTGTGTAATTCGTTCATGACTTAGAAATAGTTACACAGATCTCACAAGTGTGACCAAGGCAACAACACTAGGAGAAGCAATCTAGGGATAATACATGATAAATATACACAATCTTTTATCATATGTCATCACCATAAGTTTAGGATTATATTTAGTTTAAAAGCTAAACTAAACCACCTCCTCCATTATATGATTTACTTTGCTATCTACAAAACATAAAAATACAAAAATAATCTTCCCTCAACACTTAGAATTCTGTTAGACTGTGATCAAGCCTTCCCAACCTATTTCTCTAGTGAACGATAGCAACCCCCCTAGTCTTGCCTAAACTACTACTATAACGATTAGGTGCTCTGCCTAGGGAGTTGTAAAACTTCTTGTTGAAGTCTTACGACGACCGCATCAAGTTTTTTACGCCGTTGCCGGGGAATAGTTAGGTTTTGACCATAGTTTAACTTAGTTCTACTCGCTTGAATCCTTTCAAGTGAGATTTTAATTCTTGTCATTAGCTTTCTTGTTGTCTATCAATAGGTATGGTTATTCAAGCGTAGGTAGGTTTGATGTATTCTTCCGTGATTAACTCTTGGTGTTCCAACAACATAAATATGAATCTCTCTACGATTCATGGACTCGTTTCAAAAACATAATCCGAAAAGTCCCGAATCATGGCCTTAGTATATGGACCATAATTGAAATCTTTCTTAAACATCTCGACTCGTTATCCCGTCATATCATCAATTTGACAACAGAAGGGGATCTTAGGAAGTTTAGTGATATAAGAGCATGGTATGCCATAGAGGATTGTGCCCAATATGATAAAAAAATGTAGCAACCTAACAAGCGCTATTTCTGATGAAACAATAGCAAATCCAAATGCTTAAATAGTTGGGGATGATATGGTTAGGGTATAAATACCTAAGTGCATGGCATGGTTAGATTATGATGAGCATGTAGATAGCCTAAGTACGATGGATAATGAGGTAGGAGTTACAAGTCCTAAGAGTACCACACAAACCCCACCGTCATTTGAGGAATACACACTGTCCGTGACTTACCTGGAAGAAGTATAAGAGACTTTAGGAACCCCGATGGAGGTAAAACCTTTAGACGGAACACAACTAGAGGATTTAGGCTTGAATACTTATAATCATGACATCCCTCTTAGTTCTAAGGATGTTCCTAGTTTTGATGAACCGAAGCCTCAACCAAAGCCTTTAGCTAATTTTCCAACCTTAGATGTAAGTCTAGGAGACGAAAGAGGTCCCCAACCACCCATAAAACCACATAGTCTGGATAGTTTTAAGATGAAGGTAGTAGAACCATTGACCATTCATACACCACCTTCACCTCATGTGGCATCTTTCCACCCTAAGGATATGTATTGCTATTATCGCCCATGTGTAGATGACCCTAAGAAACATTATGGATTTAAACCGGGTTTATTAGGACTTAGTGGATCCTTAGGTGTTGATTTTTCTAAATTAGGGATGATAGAAGATGATTGGGAATTAGAATCTAAGGAAGTTTCTTTTCTAGGAAGAGGACTTAATTCACCCGTTAGGCCAAAAAAAGTAGAGAAAGTTAGGATTAAAGAAACACACCATTTGGAGCACAAAATTCAACAAATACTTTTTCAACATATGGCTCCTTCTCGCCACCATGGTGTGTAGTGTTACTATCACCCGCACTTAAACTCAAGTGTAGGGGAACCTTCCCCATTATCTGTTAAATAAGGGTAAAGTCAGGCCCGTGACTCGAACAAAAACAAGTGCTTCTTGGGAGGCAACCCAATATTTACTTTTCTCGCACATTAGGAGTGTCATGTGTTTTATTATTTTCATTTTATTCTATCATGTTCGAACTCTATCTTGTAATCATGCTTTGTTTGTCTTTAACTTCGTCTTAATTGCAATCAAATGTATTTTACAAACAATAAGTGTAGGGGAATTTATCTGGATTTTGAGCCAAATTCAAACATGCTAAATGAATTGTTTAGATTAATTCGCGTTAGTTTCGAGTCATATGATTGAATTGTTAAATCTCAGGTTTTATGCAGCCTTTTGTACAAGAATTAACTTATAGAATCAAGTGCAGGAAATTTTTCATCAAAAACAAAAATTTCATTTTCACAGAGTGTGGACAGCGTCACATTAACACCACGCCGTCACCGCTACAGCCGTGAGACAGGTCACGAAAACCCAGACGACATCGAAACACCCAGGTTCAGAAAACTCTAAGTTTTTAATTATTTTTGAAAATAAAACTTGCATAACATTTAATATATGTATTCTTCTGTTATAAACCTGCAAAAACCTAATGAGTTTAACAATTCTCTCATCCTATCTATCGAGTCGAACCCTACATTCATATTGTATATTTGTCTATCGTACATTTTACGCTTGGTGTAGTTGTCTTTGTCTTTGATTACAGGTTATATTTGATGAGAAGAAGCTTGGAAATTCTTAGGAATTTTCATTGGATGATTATCAGAGGACGATTTAACCAATTATCGCATGTTTCTTCTCCATTATTGAGTAAACCATGGGAGTACTAGTTTCTTTTCTTGTTTTCTTTTCCCTTTATTCATTTCAACGGGCACTTCTAGAGAACATTGGGGATAATGTTCAACTTAAGTGTAGGGGGGAAATAAGCCTTAGAAACTATTCTTTCATTTGCCATTTGCTTTGGTCATTAAGAATGATGGGTAATATTACGATAACATAGCATAAGAGGTGATTTTTACCCAAATTTATTTTTTTTATGACATATACCGACGAAAACCGAGTACTAATAGCGTCTCATGGATAGGAATTTATATTACTAGCACAAAAACCCTCAAATTTCACCCCCACAATGTGAGGTTTGCCCTTAGATATTATACCTTTAGCTTGTTCGAGTTAAGGATTGAGCAATCATGTGTGTCTATTCTGTCATTACGGATGTGTATGCGTGGTTTCGTCGCCTTTTCTGGAACAATGGTATTCGTTACTTTAGGATTATAATAGTGTACCGGTAGCATATTAAATTCTAGAACTTGTTTTTGTGATGCATCCTGAGACCGCATAGTAAGTATTAGGATTTTCTTGATAAGAGGCATTAGGATTAACCCATCTTTTAAACCCAATCTGTAACACCCTCAAATCTGAGTATGCAGCGGAATGTTGAATATCCGAGGCGTTACATTATTGGGTCAATAGCACAAGATCTGAGAACGACTACTAAACGTGTCGTTTGAAAAAGATACATTGGATTAACAAAATACTTGTTTGTTACATAAGCTCATGGCTTCAAATGGTTCAACAAAATAGATAAAGATTTCGGTTTATAACAATTGTCCCCAAAGTGTAATAAGACCCCAAATCTTAAGTGTTGACTCTTCAATTATTGACTCCCAATGTATCATCGCACCTCGTGCCTTATTGACCTGAAAAACATGCTTAAAACGTCAACATAAAGTTGGTGAATTCATAGGTTTATGTAAATCAATTGTAGGACCGCAAGATTTCCCAGTGCATGATTAAGCAACAAATGCAAACATCATAAAAAGTAATTACGTTTCCTAAGCTCATGACACCGAGGCTCGACGTATATGAATGCAATTATAAATTGCCAACTGGTGTCCGTGAATGATGTGCTAACCCTGCAACATCCCAAATTCGACATGGTATGCGTTCGTTCCCAGTGATAGCTAGTCACCCGAACGGGGATTGTCAATCCCTAATAGATCTATCCATAACATTCGCGCCCGCACAATGTAATTCCCAATCACATCTATGCAATTAACAGTTCATGATCATGGACATAAAGGGGTTATGGTAACTTAGGCAAACACGTAATCATGGCATAAAATGTACACTTGCGTCCAGTTTGTAAAACAAAGCATGTTATCACCCCAAGGATGTAAATCATTTAAATAATTGTAAAGCATGGGGCTATGAACTCACCTTAGCCGGTAGTTCCCTGAATGATAACAAGTATCCAAGTAGGTAGTGGATCACACCGTTAAGTACCTAAGTACGGTCAAATCTTAGTTTACACAATTAAACTAAAGACTCATCGTATAAACTAAATCCCATTTTAAGTTTATATATACCGTGATCACTTGTGTAGTGATGCACAAGGTTATTGTATTTATACTTTCGATGGTTTTCGAGAAACGGGTAATTATTATTAATAAATATACATTATTTATTAATCTTGTTATTAATTCGTTCGATGTCCGAATATCTTATCGTTCGACCGATTTGTCAAGTGTTTCATCTATTTTACTTTTGTTATAACGTACCCTTAAGTTTCTAATTATTTTACTTTTAGTCCCTAGGTTTACAAATATACCCATTTATATTTTAAACCTATTAGTTTCGGAAATGACTTAATTAGTCCTTTAAGTCTTTCGGGGTTTTACAAATTAGGTCCTTATGGTTTTTAATTTAGTCTCTAATGTTTCAGGATATACAAGAAATGGTCCCTGGAGTTATTGTCAATTCGCAAATGACATTTCAAACCCCTAGGTTTCGGAAATTACAGTTTTAGTCCCCGACTTTGTAAAAATCGCATTTTCAACTCAATTAAATCCCGACAAGTGGTATTTGGTCTTATTTAGCCTAAATAAGCCAACCAAGCCATTTCGGCTTATAAATAAGCACTTCGGGCTTATTTCGGCTTAACGGGCCTTATTGGGCCCGTTAGGGTCCGTTTAGTTTATCAAGGGTCCAATATGATTTAAATAGGTCCGAAAACCTTGAATAAGTTCGTACGGGGCTGTTAAGCTTACAATAAGCTCGGTGAGCTTATTGGAGCTTATTTCGAGCTTATTGGGCTTTTGGGCCCAGTAACTTATCTCGATAAGGGTATTTAAAGTTTTAGACTTTTCCCTAGTGCTTTTCCAACTCGCATTAAGCCGAAACAACAGTTTTCTTTTCAGCTTATTCTAAATAAGCAAATAAGCCAATAAGCAACTCAATGGGCCGGTCTTGGGCCCGTTTAGGCCCGGTAGGGTTTTAAGAAGTCTAGTTGGGTCCATTAGGGTCCGTTAAGCTTATTTAGATGTAATAAGCACTTGGGAGGTCGGTTTGCTTATTTAGCTTATCCGATAAGCTAATAAGCAAACTGTTGGGCCTATTGGGCCGGGTACGAACCCGAATGGGTTCTAAGGTTTGGGGCTCGGTCCATTAAGTTCTCAAGAGCACAAATGCCCTTAATAAGTTTCTTTAAAAACTGTGAAGTTGGTAATAAGCCCGGGAGAGCTTATTAGTGCTTATCCGCGCTTATTGGGCCCGTGAGCCCAATAGTTCAAACCCGGGTGTCATAAAAACCCATTAAGCATTACTAGCTTATTTACCATTCCTATAAAGCCTAACGATCTGTTTTATCATTCTAGCTTATTCACAATAAGCTAATAAGCTTTTGGTTGGGCCGGTTTGGGCTTGTTAAGGCCCGGTAAGGGTTCAAAGGTGTTCGAAGGAATACAAGGGGTTCGTTTAGGTTTTTATGTTTATATTAAGCTTACTTAAGTCGCATATAAGCACACGAATAAGCTGTGGGAGCTTATTCGTGGTGTATAGCTTACTTCGTGGACTCGGTAATGGGCTTGAAGGCCCGTTACTTCCCTTAGCCATTATTATGGTTACTCGAAAGGCTCTAGTAACAATATGCCGTGTATTCGACTTAGTACACGTCGGGTTCGCCATGCAAGTGTCCCCTAGGGTTGCGTATGCATTTCTAAGTCATCCTAACTCGTTTTCAATGAAAGTTTACGTGTAGTTATTTACATATTTCGCACC
This sequence comes from Tanacetum coccineum, assembly GCA_026074375.1. Taxonomy (NCBI): domain Eukaryota; kingdom Viridiplantae; phylum Streptophyta; class Magnoliopsida; order Asterales; family Asteraceae; genus Tanacetum; species Tanacetum coccineum. The sequence continues at coordinate 20,299 of BQNB010074725.1, read as the reverse complement.
TAGGGTTAATGATTATGTCGAAGTTACTAGCTTGTCCTTCACTATCGTTGTTCATGTGTTTTTAACGAGCCCTTGCCCTCATAAGTGAAATTATACGCCACATTGGGCACGCACCTTCTATATAACACGCGGCATACGTTTAACAATTTCAAAAGGAAAAACATTATGAAACGTAACGGGTTATTATGACTTACAAAAGGTCCTAGAGCTCGAGAGACTTATGAGTAGACGTGTAAATCGCTAACCCTTAGCGCGTATACCCCTTTGTGGATGTTTGTAGGTTCGAACAAGGTGAGGAGGGTATTCGTCGTGGCTTATGACCCGAATAAGGGAGAGAGTGAATGCTTTAAGTGTGTGAGAGTTTAAGGGTTGGTGAAAGTGTATCATGTGAGTTGTGAATGTGTATTTATAGGCACTAAGCCTTGTTAACCTTCCTAGTCGCATAAACCCAACCAAACCGAGCTAGGGGGCGGTTTTGAAGAGTTTTAGTTAATCTCACATGGTTTTTGCTAAACCACTTGAGTACAAGTATTAATTAAGTAGTTGAGGTACAAGATTGTGTTAGCTAGGCAAATCTTATGATTGTTGTGTTCTCTTCTTGCTAGTCGCGGCATAAGGAGGTCCAAAGAAAAGAAATGGGTTATTACCCAAGGTGCCAAGATTATTAGGGGAACATTAGGACACATAATTAATTACCTAGTATATGTACATGTACCATTTAGGATCACTAGTAAGATTTGTTAGTAACTAAATCACCAAGGACGATTTTTATGCAAGGTTTACTTGTCTATTTTCGACATTAAGGTGACATAAGTACAAGACTTGGATAAATTTCGACTTTAGGTTTTCAAAGTGGGTATTGGTTTGAGTCTAGGTAAGTCTAGGTATTTCCGGGGTGCGTCCTAATGTATTTTATCGCGAAACGTAACCCTCTTACGTGACCAATAAAAATAAATACGCAAAGTACATAATTATTCTCAAAATAATCATTTCTTACTTGGTTGATGTAAACCTTAATTTATTTGGTGACCGTTTACATTCGTTGATTATTTCTAGTCTACGCGGTTTAGCTCAAAAGTAAATATTAAAAGTAAACGCGTATCGGACTAAAATAAATAGTGATCATTAATATAGTCGTACAATGACACCAAAATGAGAAATGTTACAGTCTCCACCCGTTAAAAGAGCTTTGTCCTCAAAGCTTAAGACCTTGTAGTAGATGACGAAGCCCGGTTTGTGAAGAGTTTTGGGTATTTTTGTTTGAACGAATCTTCACGTTCCCAGGTGAACTCAGGGCCCCGCCTAGAGTTCCAGCGAACCTTAACCAGTGGTATCCGGCTCCGCTTCAATCGTTTGATCTCCCGTTCCATGATTTCAACGGGCTCTTCCACAAACTGGAGCTTATCGTCAACATGAATTCCTTCTAACGGCATGACTAATGGTTCATCGGCATAACATTTCTTCAGGTTTGATACATGGAAAGTGTGGTGAACTCTGCTCAACTCTTGAGGAAGTTCCAGCCTGTAGGCAACCTTCCCAACTTTTGCTAATACTTTGAAAGGTCCGACGTACCTCAATAAAAATTTGAAACTTGAATCAATAAAATATACACCACACAACGACACATCAAACACCATGAGATCGTTGATGAAGAAATGGACTACTGATGTATGTCCAAATATTCAAAAAATATTAGAACTTTCAAAGGATCAACAAAGGTAATAATCAAATAATTTTTTATATTATTTATGTTTTTATTGTTACGGATACTTAGTAAATTATCATTTGGTATTATGTTGATAATAGTTTTGGCATGTATTTCCTTGTGGTGGAAGTCAATTTGAAGTTAGAAGGGGTTCTGATGCATTCAAGGTAGATAAGCGTGACAGGACTTGCTCTTGTAGGATGTGGCAAATTTCAGGTTTGCCATGTAAACATGCCATTGCCTATATTTTTTTGCTGAATAAGATGGTTGAAGCTTATGTTCTAGAATGTTTTAAAAAGGATAGGTATACAATTACCTATAGTCATTACATGAAACCTGTAGGTGGAATAAACTTTTGGCTAGATTATAGTCATTTGTCAAGGATATTGGGTCCTAAGCCAAAGAAAATGCCAGGTAGACCTAGGAAGAAAAAAGTTAAGGCTTCACATGAACCAAAATCCAATACTAGGATTTTGAGGTCAGGAACTGTTATCACATGTCAAAACTATTGGGAAACTAGGCATAACAAAAAGGGTTGTAAGAAAGATCCAATTGCTGCTGTCCCAAAGGAGAAAAAGAAAGTAGGCAGACAAAAAAAGATACCAAACACAGAAAATTTAGAAAAAGATAATGATGTACTTGCTTTTGTGAACACTGATATAAATAAATTTGAAATGGGATATTCAAATAGTAGTGTGGTGTTTAATGATGGGAGGGTGATTAATGTAGGAAAATTTAACTTTAATAAGAAAAGGATGTTTGGTAGTTTTAGTACTAGTCATGTTAAGATGAGTGGAGGAAAGACAAAGGGTGGTAGACTTGTTCCAGCACAAAGGTTAGGAAGGACGGGAACTTGGTTGGGAATGGATGGTGCAACATCAGACACCACTAAGGAGACATAAGCATTTCATGCTTCTATGCCTGCCATAAACCATTTAGATACAAAAGGTTCAAACATTGCAGGTACAAACTCATTGTCATTGACAATAATACTTTATTTTTAGCTGCAAATAGCCTAAACATTATCCCCTCATTTATTTTTTTTAGGAACACAACAATTACAGGTAATTGGAGTGGGAGAAATGGGGAGTTCAATTGAACCAACTAAAAGGTAAGGAACAACAAGGCAAGGAACACCATCTTTGGGTGCAAGGCGATCAAGAGCATCAACTAGTGTTAGGGGTGGAAGCCAGACTAGAGCAAGAATAGCAACAAATAAAGCACCAAGGACTCAAAAGGGAGGATTCCAAAGAGCATCTTTGGGTGCAAGGAAAACAAGATCAACAGCTAGTGTAAGGGGTGGAAGCCAATTAAGAGCTACAACAGCACCACAATTTATCCCCCCAAGAATGAAAAGTCTTAGAATTCCTCATAACAAGGTTTCTGCATCAGTTAAAGGGACTAGATCAAGTAAGGACAATGACATTATCTTGGAATAGAGATGTGTCATGAAAGCTTTAAATTTATAAGATTAGTTTTATCCGATTTTCCAACTAACACACGGGTAAAGTATAAACCCCGTTTATATTATAGATTTAGGGTAAGACTAGGTCGTTCCATGGGATTGATGTATCTCAAAAAATTCGGTAGGTTTTACAGAAAGGTATCTTTAAATTTATTACTTAATTCAAAGATAAATTGTTTAACGTATTTCAAGATCATAAAAGCGATGTTTATTTAGGAGGCAAGAGCAATCAAGGATAAACTTGGAGTGATAACAAATACATGAATTTAAGTATAATCAGATAAATGAATGGATAATTTATTTAGAAGATTAACTATTTAACATAATAAGAAATCTTTTCGGCATTTAATCTTTATTATGGAAAATGTTTTAAGATGGATTCGCATTTGGAAAATAACAAAGATAAACTTGTTCAACCAAGTTTGTTAGACATGAGGGTGAGCATTAAATATTTATATACTTGGGATGATGATCATTTTATTGACTAATCCTCACAAAGTCAATACCGAGTTGTCATAGACAAACAAATCGGAATTAAACACAAAGTCAGAGTCTTTCGACCTATATCCGAGCTAAGTGAGTGATAAAATGATTATCAAGGCTCCAAGCATATAAAAATCAAGTTTATATTTATTATTTACCAAAATTGTTAGTCAAAACCAAGTTTAATCCCCCCGACTCTCATAGGTCCCAAATAAACATAATTCAACTACTCCATATTGATTGAGATCAAACACATAACATTGATATAAAACTTAGAGAACATCATAATTTATAAGAGAAACAAGAGTATACCAACTCCGAGAGCAAATACTTGATGATTTCACACGAATTTCCAAAGAACACTTTATTATATTCAAAGTAAACCCGAACACTATGAACAATTTTGTCACAATAGCTTATAGTTTCGAAATACACTTTACTACTACTCTCTTTGATGGATTACAACCCAGAAATTGGATGAACAAAGGCTTGCTCAACTATAATTCCCCAAAGTACTTATTTTCTTCCTATGAATGTGTTTTTGTAATTTGAGTGATAAGTTGATGAATGAGTTGTTGTGAACTCCGAAATTATGCTCCTATTTATAGCCTTTGTGCCGGTATCAGTTGGTGATAAGTGAGGAAGTGGAAGGCGATGGCTTCAATGCAAAAGTTAATGATTTGTGTAACTGCAGGCTAGAGTGTGCCGTACTTTATAAAAAGTGCGTCGTACTTCACCTTAGCATTAATTTCTCTCTCCCCAACTGGAAGTACGCCGCACTTCCTTAGAAGTGCGCCGCACTTGGCTACTTTTCATTAAATTCCTCTTTTAATTCTCTTCTAGGTCCTTCTTTAACGCCCGTTAGTGTATTTAACTGACATTTCTTGCGTTTTTGGTCCTTTTCTTGTTCTTTAGTCCTGAAACAAACTTTACTTAAATAAGTAACTAAACATGCAATATTTAATATATATGTATATAGATAATTTATATATTTTTTAGGGATATTTTATGTATATTTGGAGCGTTATCAAATCCCCCTATACTTAGCTATTGCTTGCCCTCAAGCAATCAAATCGAAAATACTATGTTATTTGGTAGAAGAATAAACAAGTTAATGATCACAAGCATAGATAACGCGACAAAGCAACTCATGAATTTTTTAGAGATAAGTTTGATTCACACTCGCTTAATTTAGTGAAGTAGATGGTATACGTAAGTCACTAAAACGCTCGGTCATGAAATGTTCAAATTACCATAGGCTTGTACAAGAAACTAAACTGCACCGACATGGCGTAAGCACCAAATATAAACATCAAAAGAGGTGATTTATTTAGTTGTATTATTGGTTTTATATTTGTTAAAAAAGATTTATAATAAAATCATAATCCACTGTATCCTTAAATATACCAACTCTTTTTCTCTTTCATTACTTTTTTTCAACATACTTTGGCTTATTATTTTGCCTTATTTCTTTCACTTGGGGGAATAACTTGCTTCCACCCATACTTAAGGAATAAGCAACACCTACTTTTCAAATTAAACATAAGAAGTTTGTCAACCTTCACATATCATTATAAAGCTAAACCATATTAACGTTGCTATCAATTCATACGAAATTAACTTGCAAATATAATTTAATTAAAAATGCATTTTTTTGAACAAAGATTTATGTATACTTATATTTATTATTTTATATTCACCTCTTAATCATTTAAAAGTATATAACACGCGAACGTTCTTTACTGTCGTTCTCATAAAGATTTCAAGCAAACAAGTTACTAGAATTTAACAAATCAACCGGCACACACATATAACTTAAATCGATACAAAGCGTCCAGAAAAGTCCGACAAACTAAAAATACACCAGCCGTAACTACAGATGAGACACTTGCCAATTTGGTATTCAAACCTGAACCTTGAGAAAGCAAAAGCTAAAAAAATATTTTTCGTAATATTTAAAGTTATAACCTTAACAATTTTTTATGATAAAGGGTATATAAAAGCCTAGTAGAGTTATCAATCCAGAGTCAAATTTGCTTTATAGGTGATCAATAAAATGTTACTTCATCCAAAAATTTAAATTTTTAATTTTTTTTTATTTAAATCTATACTATTTTTTAGATATTAAGAAAACATAAATAAGTATATATATTTTTATTTGAAAATTTAGTTTTCCTATTTATCTCTTTCCTCCCTCCCCCCATACTTAATATGAGCATTGTCCCTAATGCGAGAAATATTATAAAGAAAAGATAAATTGGAAAAGTAAATTGGATGTAACTTCCTTTATGACGAATTCAGCAAAATCGTACGAAGCTAAGTGTAGTGCCTTCGTACACGAATTCGTACATCTTCCAAACTTTTTTTCCTGTGATAATAATAAACAAACCATACATAATGCAAATAATACCAAGCACACATAATATTAATAAGTATCATAAGTACTAGTACATAATATAAAAGATTGTTTTAATGACAACAGAGGCATATTACACGCCATAATAATAATAATATTGTTTCAGAAAATTATTTTCTAAAACTTATGACCCACATACAGTCAAAAAATCCAACCATCTCATCTTGACACTACTCCTCATAATCCTGCTGCTCCTCGTCATACCCTGGTGGTGCATAGGCTCCTTGCATTGGGACATTGTACTATCCCGCCGTATACTCAAACACTCCAGCATATCTATCCAGCTGATACGGCTGCCTGCGGACCCTCCTCTCTAACTTCCTATGTCGTGTCTCCAATTGGCCTATTTTGTCATACAAATCAGTAATAGTGGGACGTTGACCCTTTGGCGTGGCCACTCTCGGAATACCAGGTGCTGGGTCCTTAGGAATCAATTTCCCATTAGGACCAGTTAATTCTCTAAGTGTAAGAACATCCAATGCTCAATAATAGGTTAGAGCACTCAATCCATCTAACACTTCATCAGTTAATATACCAAGCCTTTTTGAAATCTTAGTCACAAACTGTCCACAGCAAATCATACTCTCTCTCTCTCTGTGGGTTCCAACTCCCTTTCTTTTCATCCACTTTGCAAGTAACCAAGCAACATTAGCATACAAATTCTGATGGTTAGCTTCAAACATGCTCAATAACCACAACTCATTTTTCTGTACCTTATCGTACCCTGTGGTTCGCTGACATAAGCCATATGTGATCATCTTCTATAAAACTCTAAGCACAGGTTTCCTAATGGTTTTAGCTAAACTCCTAGATAATAGCAACTCCTCCTCACTGCTGATACTCAACCAATATTGATTAGCATTAAAGTGGTAGTAATTCCTAAGAGCTCCCAGAAAATAGGTCACATATCCATCATCTTGTATTTCGGCACTAGTATACAAACCCAAACGTCTAGCAAAATCCAAAATGCTTAAAGAATGAACCTGACCACACAACCTAAACTTAATCACTTTCTTTTTCATTAACTCATCATTGGGCACTACCTCATTAAACTCATAAGTGGAGTAGAACTCTTCACATAGCTCTGTGTAAATGGGCTCATTAATATCAAAGGCACGCCTCTATGCCTTGGAAGTAAATAAAATCTCATCACCTCCCATTTCATTCACCTTAATCTCTAACATCTCCTTAATTGTGTCACCACAACCTAGAGTATTCAACACACCCCAATCTATAATGCAAGGAGAGTAAACTTGCTTTGGGAGGATTCCAACAAGGTTGGTGTTATACTTGCTTTTAAGCGTCCGATTACAGTTATTCCACAACAGAAAATCATAATACATACGGCCTAACAAAGCCCCTTTAACAGTTTCAGTAACTCGGGCCCATCAATTTAGGTATTTCTCCAAAATCTATGCCTTCCAAAATAACATCCCAGTCATCTTTCATTTCAAGTGCATTAAGCTTTACACTGCGCTGGGGAATTCAACCATCAATGAAAATGGTCCAAATTCAATGGCAAATGGTGTTTATTATTCCGTTTCTAAAGTCAGCTATTCCCTTTGTCAACCTTAGGAATGATCTTCCAAGCACTACTCTTGGTTTGATATCATCTTCCTCAGGATTGATGATAAACGTTACGAAGTAAATCTCTCCTCTTAGAGCAACTATTAACTCCTTCTTAACAATTTTGTCTCCATTTTTCACTTCATGTTCCAAACATAACTTGACCGCATTTGAGATCAGGTTCTTATCGTGTTCCAAATTAATTTCCCTATCATACGCTCCTAAACCGTTCACAAAGCATGCTGCATCATATCTTTCACTTATATCTTCTGTTTCCATCTGGTAAAAGGCAAATGCCTTTGCCTCTTTCTTTTTCCCGCTATCTATTGTATCATGGTACTTAGGTGTATCCCACTCTTCATTGCTCTCAACACCATCATTCAATGAAATACGGTTATCCTCTTCAAGGCATAATCGTCTGATACTTGTGTTAGGGTCCATAATACTCTTAAAATAGCACAACATTATAATAACGATTAGTGGGTTAGTTAAAATAAAGATAAGCATACTTTTACACTTAAATAACATCAGTAACACATAGAAATTAATAAACGAGGTAATTTCTTCATAATAAAGATGATACGATTCTGTATGTTTTCAGACAGACAAGTACAGCGCACTTCACAAGAAGTGTGGCGTACTTTCAGAGTTTTTTCAAATTTTACCAAAAAAACCAGCGTACTTATTAAAAAAGTGCGTTGTACTTTTTAGTTTTTCAGTTACGAAATTTATTAGTCTTTTTATTTTCAAAATTTTAAGCATTGCGTATTAATTATTCTCATTGAATATCATATAATGCAAATAATTTAGCATATTAAATCTATCATTTATCACATAATCATTTAATGGATCATAAATTTTTATTTTAGTATTTATAACATTTATATACTTATTTCTTGAATAAGCATATTCAAACAGTAATAAGAAGTGAATAAGCAAATCAAACATATTAATAATTATTAAATATAATATAAAGACATATATTTTTTTTATTTTTTCATTTTAATACACAATTTATACAAATACAATAATCTAACAAATAAGCACATAAGGAATGCAATCCACATGTTTTCAAAGTTGAAATTATAACTTTTAAAAGAGTTGTTTTTGGTTTTGATTTAGAATAGACTTTGTTGGTGAAAGTTTTGCAGTAAGTGCGGCGCACTTTGTAAGAAGTGCGGCGTACTTTTTGTAAGAAAAACCATTTTTGGTCAGTTTGTCAGAAAGCTGTACGGCGAATTGGTGAATTTAAAATTGCAAAACAATAAATAACTTAACAAGAAACAATTCAATCCCGGCAGCGGCGCCAAAAACTTTGATGTGTTATGAAGATTTAAATTTATAAGACTAGTTTTATCTGATTTTCCAACTAACACACGGGTAAAGTATAAACCCCCGTTTATAGTATAGATTTAGGGTAAGACTGGGTCTTTCCACGGGATTGATGTATCTCAGGAAAGTCGGTAGGTTTTGCAGAAAGACATCTTTAAATTTGTTACTTTATTCAAAGATAAATTGTTTAACGTATTTCAAGATTATAAAATCGATGTTTATTTAGGAGACAAGAGCAATCAAGGATAAACTTTGAGTGATAACAAATACATGAATTTAAGTATAATCAGATAAATGAATGGATAATTTATTTAGAAGATTAACTATTTAACATAATAAGGAATCATTTCAGCCTTTAATCTTTATTATGAAAATGCTTTAAGATTGATTCGCATTTGGAAAATAATAAAGATAAACTTGCTCAATCAAGTTCGTTAGACATGAGGGTGAGCATTAAACATTTATATACTTGGGATGATGATCATTTTATTGACTAATCCTCACAAAGTCAATACCGAGTTGTCATAGACAAACACCTTAAAATTAAACACAAAGTCAGAATCTTTCGACCTATATCCAAGCTAAGTGAGTGATCAAATGATTATCAAGGATCCGAGCATGTTGATCCCAACTCAAGATCTATTCTTTAGCTTGTAAAGATTATGTTACTTTGGATAAATCCAAAACAACAATGGTAGAAACTTTATGAATACTAAAGAGTAAAAGCTGAATCCCTACTCATAAATACTTAAGAAGAAAATATCATTGAAACAGTAAAACTTGAATGTAACAATTATATACCAAAAAATCTTCAATATTATTATGAAGGAAATAATACGAGTACCTGTTTAGTACTATGTATTTTTAAACAACCTTGAAGCTATGTGCATGCAAAAGTATGAATATATCAATGATAACCATAACCTAGGATCTCCTTTTATACACCAATGAGTCCTTTACAAGATAACTCCAAATCTTTGAAGATACTCAAGATCTTCTATAATTTCTATCCATATACATAACTCCTTTTTCTAACTATATATAAGATAACACATTTGAATAAGTCCCATACATATCTCTTTTACACCATCATTGACTTCCATGCAGTTTCATTATCCATTCATCCTGGCAGTCTTAAGTCCACTTTAAGTCATTCATAAGTTCTCCTTTCATTAGTATTAAGTTAGTACCTGGAAGTAGTAACTTTTACACTAGCAGACTAATCAGTTAGTACTGTATTTCTAATCAGAGCCATAAAGTACAAATTTTTACTCCATGGAAAGTAACAAAGGTGTAAAACCTTTTAATTTCTAATAATCCCGCCCAAACTATGTGATTTTACCTTCAAATCATCAAGTTTCTGAATTTAAAACTTTGTGCTCTGATATGATTCTTTTCAAACACTTTAATGCTTGGTCTTTTTTTCTAGAAAAAAAGATTTTTCCTCTTAAAAGCTCATCGCATCATGAATTTTTGATCCAAATGTAGCTTGGTTTAACCAACATCAAACAATTGGAAGTCCTCATGTCAATGATAATCTTCTCAACTAGCATTAAAAATATCCAATCATGGAGATCTTCTGTAACACATGATGAAACACCACAAGTACATATAACCACGCATGTTAAAGGATCATGCATATATCTCACGAAGTATCAAAAGGTCATCATTAATTAGGCTACAAACAACCTCTTCAATCCAACCCCATAAAGCTCTTTCTTTATCATCACTAGGGGTCTGTTGAACTGAAACTTTCTTCTAACCAAATCCCAAAGTTTCACTAGATCATCTCTATTAAAATTCTTTAGCATATCTTCAAAGAATTGATATACCTCTGTATGATCACCCACTCTAATGATTTTCTAGTATTTTCTTGAATCTTCAGTGTAAACCTCCTAGTCAATGATTGGGTATTTGGTTTGTAGGGCTTCAACATTCATCCCTTCTTCTGGAACTATGATTATTAACTGTTGTAGTTGTTCTTGAGACAGTTCATCTGATTCTTTATCTTTTGATTCTTCACCTGGTTCTGATCATTCTCCTATCTTTTGTCTCTTTAAACTTTCTTCACCAAGTTCTTCTTCTGTACTTCTCTTTGAACTTCTAGCTACAACTTTAGGAACTGTATCATCACTCTCCATTAGAGTAAAAGTATTTACCCTCTTCATTGTTGCTTCAAATAGAACTTTGATTTCATCAAAAGAGTATCCTCTCAACTGCTGTAGTGTATGACTTCCCATATGCTTGATATAGTTACACATATAAGACCTTTGTTGAGCCTGTGTGAGAGGTATGTTCCTCCTTTGTTGAGCTTTTTGTTAGGCAAATTATCTCTTTCTTTCATTTATAAGCTCTACAAGCAATTTTTCTTTGTCAGCTTTAGAGTATCTTTCTCTTTCTTGTGCTTGTAACCTGTGAGCTAGCTCTTCATCAGCTTCAATTTGAGCTTGTATGTTATCCTATTTTTTAGGTTTGAAAGTACTTGCTTTTCCCTTATGGAACAGTCAAGTTATCTCAAACCGACGGACCAAACTTTAAGGTGAACGGTCATAGACTTAAAAACTATTTTGGAGGAGACATATCACCAATGGTTGTCCCGGATCTCTAAACCTTCCCTATGGACCACTAAATTAGGGGTCGATTCAGGCTCTAGACTCGGTTAACAAAAACAAGCGCTTCGCAGGTGGCAACCCATGCTTATCCCTAGTAAAGTATATTAGTATAATATTTATTAATAAGTGTGATGTGAGGAGGGCTCGCCTCTTCCTTTCTCGTGTTTTGTTTTTTGTGTTTTATGTCCAGGATTGGCTGGATTTCAAAGACTCTCGTGCTCGTGGTTTTGTCCATCATTCACTCGATCTTCAATCCTTCACATGCTTATATATGGGAATCCGATATCCTATATCTTATTGATTAACATTTATCTATTAGCATAATTAATAAACGGCTTTAGATTTGCATAGAGACCCCTTAATATTTAGATTATGCCTTGAAATTAGTATGGGGGTGACAGTCTCACATTGAGGACAATGTGTAGTTCTAGTATAGGGGATCTTTCGATTCGATCTTACTTGCATTTGCCTTGTCTTCACGTAACCCTGTTTTTCCACCAAAAATATGTGATTTTATGCCAAAATTTAAATTTTTTCAAAAATAGAATAAGTGTTTAGACACGTAGTTTTATCTTTTTAAGGAATAAATTTGACTTGATCGAGCATGTTACGCTTTAGCTTGCCCCTTAACTTATATAAATTAAGCTTTTGCTAGTATTTTATACAAGAAGCTTTAAAACGCGAATTCTAGCCTTTGAAAAAGCCAAGAGTTTGCAAGTTTCCATGATAGACTTTAAATTTGTAAAGCTTGTTTTATTAGACTAAGCATTAGCGGATCTTTTTAGTAAAAATTTTAAATTTGCGAATAATGAGAAATAATAGAGTCTTATATAAGTTAGGTGCTAAACATGGAGTAGTTGGTTCTCTTTAGAGCTCATAGAGGTTAATTGTTGCTTTTTGCTCCCACCAGCTTAATAAACGTTATATAATTGTTAATAAATAAAGTTGCTTTAGGTTTTTGCGATTCTTAGTTTAAATCACTTCGTAGAGATTCCTTCTAGTGAAATTAAGGTACACATCGAGGTTTTGTCAGTGTTGTGGGGAAATAGGCTACCGATTCCTGACGGCTCGCTACCGTTGTCTAGGTAGTTAAAAGACCACATGACTTGAAATTTGGCTAATAATAATAAAGTAACCAAAGCCGAAATAAGACCATTACCTCTTTCCGGCTCACAACCGATGTGGTAGTCGTTTAAAGGGTGGAGGTAATTATAATAATAAAAACGGTGGGCTGATAAAAGTTTACTGCCTCTTGTCGGCTCACAACCGATGTGGCAGTCTTCTAAATAAGGCACATAGTAATAATCTGAGACTGATAAAAGTTTGCTGCATCTTGCCGGCTCACAACCAATGTTGCAGCCTTCAAAAAGGTCGAGGATCACCGAGGTCGAAATAAGACTCCTGGACCATGGTCGGCTCGCATACCGATGTGGCAGTTGTTTAAAGGACCAATGTTTAATAATGTTGCAATAATAATAATAATAATAAAGCCAAATTTCGACTCCGGGGTTATCTAAATAGGATAACCCCTAAATTGTGCGAAATTAGAACCTTAATGTGGACCTTACTCTCACCATATCATCTCTTTAGGAAAGGATTTCAAACTAATTGTGGTCTAAACCGGGTTTACTTTATATGAATAAGACATTAACTTATTTGTAACAAATAATAATAATAAAATCTTTAGAGGGTCTAGGAATAAGGGAGCGGAAAGTAGCTATGCATTCACAATTAGCATTTATGAGTAGTGTTAGCATCTTAACTTGTATTTAACAATGATTTCGTTTTTAAACTTGGTTTGGGGCGGGTAAAAAATCAAGGACGATGAATTTATCCTTTTCGTGTTTATTGTTACGTAGTCCATATGGTATATATGAATAATAATAAATGCATTAAAATAGTAAAACGGGGAGCGTTTCAAAACAATGATTTCTTAATCCCTTTAGATGCACACCTAGCTACTTTTTGAGGTGATTAGTTTAGGGGGATTGAAATTTTTAGTTTTAAGCGTATATTTATAATATTGCGTGAGGACACAGCAATAGCTTAGTATGGGGGATTTTGGTATATGCTTAAATACACATACCTTTTACCTAATAAAACGAGATAAAAAGACCAATAATGAACGAAAATGACATTAAAATGCATTGTATATGTGTATTTTGTAATTTGTGTCTTGCAGGTACGGATATTAAATAAAAGGACAAAAACGAGAATGGAATGAGCGCGAAAAACCAAAGCTGAAGGCATACCCATTTTCTATGGACCAACCCGGACCCATTTAATGGGTCGGGTCAGCCCACTTTAAAGTGAGATGTACTAAAACCTAAAAGCCTTTTACATAACAACAAGGTCTAATCCAATATCCTAAATAAGTCCAAATCTATAAAACCCTTATCAAGGCCCAAAATATACATATGTCCAAACCCAACACTTAAACCGTGTCCCAAGTCAACAAATATATACCCTGGGTTAAACTTACTGTAGATCCTCCTCTTTTTCCCTCCCTTGTTTTCACCTATAAATAACGCAGGGTAAATATCATTCACCCACACCCACACTTACGTATGCTTCTAGAATCCCCTGACAAGCCTGACAATTGAATGACACGCTGGCAATCCTAAGGCCATTGATTGGTTGAGAGACGTAGCATCAAATCAAGGGCCAAGATCATATTGCGTGGAGAATAATCAAGATTGAAAGGCCAGGATTGGTTAATGAGGAGCATCCTAGGGTTTTGGATCCTTCCCCTCATCACTATATAAGAAGACCTCCTCACACATACAAGAGGAGTCTAGTTTTAGCTTATTTGTTTTATTTAGTAGCTTATTGTAGTTTTTTAAAGCTTATTGTCACTGTATTTACTTTTCAAGCATTGTAACTCTTTCTATATTAATAAAATTGCAGTTTTACTTTTAATATTTGAATTCTGTTTTACTTAATATGTAAATTAGCTTATAATGTTTTATGATTCTACTTAATAAGCCTCAATAAGCTCCTTGTACTTCATAAGCCAGTTAAGCCCTTAAAGCTTAACTGAGTCAGTATTTCACCTTAATTCCACCCACAAATTACCTCAGCTTTTTATTTGGATGATAAGCCAATATTGGATGGGCTTATGGACAATACCAACTTATTTATAATAAGTTGTAGCTTGTAGATCAGCTTTTAAAAGCTTAATCATCCTTGTTTATGCAACGGATCAAGTGAGTTTCACTTTTCTCATTTTTTTATTATCTGCCTTTGCTTATTTACTACTTATTGCTACTTATTACTGCTTAATAGCTTATTATTGCTTACTTTTGCTTGCTTTTTGATTAGATCTCATTTGTTTAAGTTTTTCATTAAAACTGCCTAGTTTAGCATTTTATAGCTTTTAACTCTAGCTTATTGTTTACTGCTTATTTATGGTTGTTAATTGCTTATCAGACCTTAATAAACTTATTTCATCATCTGTTTTCACAAACCTCAGCCTATTTCAATCTAAATTAGCTTAAAAATGGTAAAAACATATTTTAAAGGGGTGTTTGGCACAAGCAGGTTACCACTGCTTGAGCTTGTTTTGGCATTTAAACCAAGTTTATTAAGCTCTATTTAGGTCTTTTAATCAGTTTTAATAAGTTTTTATAGTTTTCCTTTTAGTTTTAAAGGCTTGTCTTCTAGATCTTAGAATCGGTGGTGTTTTTACTTATTCAAACTACTTATATTTAGGATTTGCTTATAAGTTGCTTTTTAAGGTTTAGATTTTGCTCTATTAAGGTTCATTATGCATTAGATTGATAAGAGCTTGCCATTGGTGGTTTAGACATAATCTGTCTTTTAAGTTTTTAGTTAAATTTCCTGTTTAGGCAGTTTTTGATCTTAATATTAAGCTAGTATAAGGTTGTTTTAAGTTCTGAATTTGCTTGCACAAGCTTATTGGGATACCTTCTTAATCTCTTTAAGCTTAATTAAGAATTTAATCTTCATTTGCTAGCTTATTTCTAGGCCTGAAAGTAGCTTCTTTGTCTTTTATAAAAACTTAAAAAAGCAAAAAACAAGTAGTTTAAACTGTCAATTTCATTTTAACTTTTCAAACTTATTTCTTATCCATTTTGCTTAAAATCAGCTTTTATGTATTCTATGGTCATAAATCTTAATCTGTTTCTGGTTTTTAGCTTTTCACTTAAAATCAGCTTTTCTGGACTAAATTCTAGCTTAAAAAGTAGTGGTTAAGTTTTTTAGTCTGTTTTAAGTGCCTATCTGTCTTATTGCTTTTAAGTGTTTTTAGCTTATTCTTTGTTTCTAATTTCTAGGTTTTAGAGCTTATTTAGTCTAGTAGTTTAGTTGTTTCTAGCTTATTTAGTTTTCTTTAGCTCATTTAGTTTTAAAAAGCCCAAACAGTTTTAGCTTATAGCCTAACAGTTTTAAGCTAAACTGTCAGTTTTAGATTAAGCTTTTTCTAGCTTATTTTTTAGTTTCATAAAAAGTTGTTTTTTTAAAGTTGCTTACTTTTATATTAAAAAACCTTTTCAAAAATAAGTTTAGCAAAATAAAAATGGAAAGTTATTGGGAGTATTAGGAGGACTCGAACTCGAGACCTCTACCATAACAGCCCAACACCTTAACCATTGCGCCCTTGGGTCTTTTCTGTTAGACCCTTGGGCCATTTGGTTTATAAGGCCACTTTTAGTTTTAGCTTTCAGCCCTTTAGGGCTTATTAGCAGCTTATTCAAATAAGTTGTTGATCCAGTTTTACTTAAGTGTTAAATTGTCCAAAGTATTTTTAGTAATTTTTCTCGATTTTTATAAATTAGTTTAGCATTTTTATTAATTTTTTGGATTAAACCTGATTTTAATTCATAATAAATAAAATAAAAATAAAAAAAATATAATTCCTTTTTTCTAAAATTATTTTTAATCATTTAGGATTTCTAAAAATTAAATTTGCGTTTTTAGGGTTAAATTTTGATAACTTAGGTTTTTAAGTCGCGTTTTAGAATTCCCGTTAACGTTTTTAGCCTAAATCCTTAATTGCTTTAATTGTTTGATTGTTTTTGCGTTTCATAAGTAGAAATAGAATTAAAAACCCAAAATATTGATCATATAAATCACGCGATCATGAACTTAACCGATTCTCAATTCACGCTTCGTCGGGGATACGACTCGGGAAGAATTGGTCATCACTTTTCCTAAAGTGATTTTCATTTCTTAACGGAATACTTACTTCTTATATTATTTGATAATTGGTATTTTAGTTATATATATATATATATATATATATATGCTAATTTGCCCTTAATCAGAGATAATCTTGTTCTATAATGGATTAGGAATTCCTACTCGACAAATTCTTGACTCAAGAGGTGCAATACCATCAAAGACTGCAGCTGATACAGAAATAGCCATCCAAGAAATGGCTGAATACTCTCAGAAATGGCACAATGAAACATCTAGGTTAAGAAGTACTAAAACTTCTAACGGAATAGCAGTTATACAAGCATAACTGAATAATCTTAGAAGAGAGATCAAGAAAGTAAATAAAAAATTCTATGCTGCTCAAGTTGGACCTTTTCAACACGCAATATGGTGGACCTGTTTAAGCCTATAAGTTGATTTTAAGATTTAAAGGGGTGTTTGGCATAAGCAGTCTTAACGCAAGTTAAGACTGTTATGGTCATTTTTGGTCATCAAGCCAATCTTGATAAGCTCAATCAAAGACTTAAAGCTAGTTTTCTTAATTTTTGAATAAGC
>BQNB010074724.1:0-31695 GCA_026074375.1 Tanacetum coccineum | reverse complement strand
TTCTCTGTCCAAGCACTCTTTAACATTGCTTCAACTTTCTTTCCAATTTACAAAAGTCTTTGCTTCAAACTTCGAGTACGAAACAGATTCAGATACATATGTTACTTGAGCTTGTGAGGTTGGTGATGTCAGTGTTGATGTTGTCTTAGCTTCCCCTTAAACCAGCAATCCTTTCTTGAGTAGATTCAAAACTTTCTTGGAAGCCCCCGGATGTTACAATTATTCCCTCTAAGTAGTTAAAATGATAACACCTAAGTCAACTAAGTCCCAAATGTAGACATTTTTTCCTGCAGGATACTGACTATTTAAAGGAATCATCATACCTATGTGTACCTCTTTCATTAAACAATTCTACCCTTTTAATAATAAGCTTAGTGATTAACCATTTGAGAAAGCATTTATTGAATCAGTAACCAATCATCTCACGCTTAGAATAAATCTTCTTACAACACTCCCCCTTAGTATCTTAAATGATGCATACTTAATCACAAGATATCTCTACCCCCATGTAGTTGAAATAGTACACCCGAAAGTAACAAGTTAAACACTGATTTTCTTTGCGGTTATGACAATTATCTTCCCGAAATGACCTAAAATGAGAATAGGATATGAATTCTATCACGTGTACTCATTATCTTTCTTGTATATCTATTCCTTCCCCCTTGCTAGTTTCGATACCTCGGAATCAGCAAAACCTAGTACGCACATATACTAGAGATCGTGTTCGAAGAATTGATAAGCTTAAATCTATTCCGTGAGAAACAACTAAGTCTTAAATTGCAAATAAGTCCCTAAAGTTTGAAATAAATGACATCTAAAGCTTGTATAGTTAATATAAATTAACTCCCTTTGAAATTGTGATCCGTCATTATCAAAAACTTTATCCGTTTATTCCAGGACTTATTTTGAAAGACCTTTTTAAAAGATTATTGGACGACACATTCTCCCCCTCAAATGATGACCCGTTTTCTATTTGAAGAGCTGTTGTCATTGTTTGAGTGGTCGAATTGTCTTTGAAAATCTTTTTGTGAATACTGAAAACACTGATTCATTATGAAGATAACTTTTTACCAATAACAATAAGATTTCTCTTATTTTGACAAATAAATGCACTGACACGTACACTTATTGTATATAGGAAGCACGGGTTGTGTTGCAAAGTAAACACAAGCCTTTGAATGAATATGAAGTAATTCATTCCTGAGAAAAATAAATTTCTCGTTGTGAGGTCAAGTTGTCTTTTTGACGACATACTTGCCTTTAAGATGATGACCGGGTTGCTATCTGAAATAATAGCAAGTCATAATTGGCATGTTTTGAAAACTTTTGAACTTCTGCTCAAACTTCATTTACAGCCTCGTATCATTATTAAATGACATTTCTAAGACCGTAAATGTTATCGATTTTCAGAAGACATGCCATTATTACCTCTTTTTATATTTTTCTCATTTTTTAATTTTGTATTTTGTTTTTTTGATTTTCTATTTTTCTATTTTGTTTTTAGAAAATTTAATATAAAAAATAAAATGAAAAGAAAATCTTTTTGTGTTTTTATGATCTTATATATTTACATAGGATACGAGAAGATTTCTCTTCTTTTAAAGATAAAGCGCACTGAAGCGTACACCTTTCTTTTCTTTGAGGAACGAGGCCTGAAGTGTTGTCTGCAGACGCCATTAAATGAAGCTCGGGTTATGCACTGAATTGTACATAAGCCATAGAATGAAGATCGAGTTACAGTCTTAAGTAACTGTAAGTCATTGATGTTGATTAGATGTGTAGAGCAGCCCGAATCCAATTACCAAGGTACGATTTGTATGACCTGCATTGTATACTTGAAGAGCATGCAGAAATAGAAACATTGGATCCTATATGATTGTTGGGTTCCAAGTGGTTAGAAGTCCTAGATTCTACAATCTTAGGTGCACTACTTGGTTTTATGTTTGTTATTACAGTTGATTTAACAAGTTTCCTAGGAGGCACTATTTTAGTGGAAGTGAATCTGGTTAAAGGACACTTAGTTCCAACTATAGTGAAAGTCCTTCCTGTGGGCACCCATTTATATCTAACATTTTTAAACATTTTACCAGTAGGTTTCCATTCTTTCATTTTAATGCTCTTAACAGCCTTAGCTCTAGCACGATCATTCACTTCAGACAAATATTGTTCAACACATAAATCATGTCTTGCATCAAAAAAGCATTTGTTGCATGTTAAGCACACAGATTTAGACTCACTATCTTCTTTAGTCAGACTAGGCTTAGCATTCCTAGTGTGGGCTTCTACTTTTTGAGATTTCTGGTTGATACTTAATGGTTGCATGATCCTATTGTTCTTTGTTTCACTTTGAGGTTTTGATTTGCTAGCATTAGTAGAACATTTTTCATTTGTAGAAGGCACTAAAGGTTTGCTAGTGGTCTGAGTCTGGTGAAATTCTACTTGAATTTGTGTGTTATTGTCTGATGTTGTACTAGTCTTTGCAAAAGTGACTTTTCTAGCTTTGTTCATTGGTGTAACGGCAACCAACTTCTCACTCTTCAATGGGGAACTAGGACATGTATCACTAACATATACTAACAACTCCTGAATCTGTTTCGTGTACATACAAGCATAAGCTAACGCATTATCCAAAGGATTTGAGGTTCTAGCTTGTTCAACTACATCACGAAGAGTGTCAGCATTTTCTTTAGTGATCCTAATGTAGTCTACATGTGCTTCCCTATTGTTCTTAAGCTTTGGGGAGAGTGGTTCCAAGTCTACCTTATGCACTACGGGGGCAATCACTTTTGGCTTATTCACAGATTCACGACAAGCAATAACACTTTTTCCTTTTAGTTTCCTTAATTCTTCTTTCAATGTCGTTATTGCGAAAACCTTTTCTTGAAGTTGAGCATTTAAATCCGAATTTTCAACAGATTTTGCATTGATTTGAGCAATTAAAGCATCACATTGTTCTTTTGATCGAATACGTGTTGGTTTGATCGAGTCATAAAGTTGCTTATAGGTCTGTTTCAAATGTTCATTTTCAGCAATAAGCTTTGACACCCTATGATCCAATTCAATATTTATCGTTTCAATCTCTTCTATGTCCTTTTTGACCTTATCCTCATTCATATTTCCACTTAAAGATTTAATTCTCTCTTTTAACTTTTTTATGACCGTGTCTTTCTCTTGCGACTGAGCTTTCAATTCATTTAATTCAAAATATTGATCAAAACTTGGAGCACTTTGATTTGAAACAGAATTGTCCCTTTGAAAAATTTCCTGATTAAGTTGAGTATCAACTTCTAAAGAGATGCAATGTTTTTCAAGAGTGGTATAACTTCTGAACAGTTTATCGTAAGTTTCTTTTTCAATGAAATCCTTTTTGTTGAGAAGCTCAGTCTCAAGTTTGAGACACTTTTCACATTCATGCACATTCACATAAGCATTATCCACAGAAGAATTCACAATTATGTTCACTATATCTTTGCTAATGACTTGTTCCAAGAGTCGTTCATTTTCATTTAAAACTTTATTCATTTTAACTTCAAATGTTTTGGACTCTAAACGATGTTGTTCCACAGCCTGTTCCATTTGATGAAAGACATTTTGGACTTCAGAAAGTTCATCAATTAAATATTGATCGAATGTATTGAATAATTCCTTCAGTGCTTTTACAAATGGAATTATTTTATCCCTAAAACAAGCTTTTATATGTTCAAACCCCCACGAGCCCTTAGTGATGGTTGTGTTCGTGGTTCTTTCTTTGACAACCATGTCAAAACCAGCAAGATGGTGTTTAAGTTTATTTAAACTCGTATTTACCATGCTGACTTTAGGAAGTTCTTTCGGAACCTCAACTTTGGTGGGTCTACAAGAATGACTAGGATCTGAAGAATTCATAGAATTTTGAGACCAAAAGACTTGTTCAATAGATAATTCAGTTTGTGGAACAAATCATTTTTCAAAATCTTGAGAAAGTTGGTTAAGAGCAGCATAATCAACTGGTGTAGTATTAACTTTCTTTTCTAACATCATTGGATCCTGTTGTTTTAAAAGCATTTTTGAACGACTCTCTTCAGCAAGCATAAGGGTCTCTTCGGAGTCAGGAATCACACTAGCACTAGTGTTTTTAATGACATTATCATCATAGAGCTTTGGTTTAAACTGCTGAGCTTTCTTCAGATAGAAAGGATTTTGAAAACCAAGAGCTTGTTTAGTGGTATGATCATAGAAAAACTAAGGTTTCGTCAACATATGAACAGTTTGTACTGATTAATCTCTTTTAAAAACAATATTATCCACCTTTTTGATCTTTTTTTCTAAAGCAATTTCTCTATCAATGTTTCTAGATTCTTCTTTCTTAAAATCATTTTTAAGAAGAATAATTGTTTGCATCAAAAGATTCCTTTTCTTTTAACTGTCCAGAAAGAGTTTGTTTAAGACGATCAATCTCTGCAGACTGTTCACATGAATCTGAAACGTTATCTTTACTTTTTAAATCAACATTTTGTCCTTCTTTCAAAACTTTAACTTGTTCTTTATATCTTTTAAGCTCAGCAGTCATTGACACTTTTATTGTCCAGATTAATCTTGGTGCAATTAATTACTTGGCTTTTCAGTTGTTCAATCACAGATAATATCAGTGCATCTTGTTGTGCAGATGAGTTAGAATTCTGAACAGTTGTCTGTTGTGATTTTGTCACATACTAAGAATAAGGAATGATATTGCTATTACTGGTTATTTCAGTCTCTGAATGGTTCACAACACTCGACTGTTCAAAAGATGGCTTCACCTGCACACCTTGATTAATCATATTGTTATCCACATTATCTGGATTGTGTACCTCAACGAGAGCATCTGAACCATAACTTGAGATATTGGCCATGAAACTTGGTTGTGCATTAGGTACGTCATCACAATCTGAATCATATACCTCAACTCCATCTGCTTGGAAGAGTGCATTAGTTGTCACTGTGAAAGCACCTGGGCCAAAATTAATTCTTTCTCCAGTATCTGCCAAAATTGCAAGTTGGTCTTTGCTTAACTGGATCCCTGCTTCCTAAAGTTGTGTTAACAACATCTGTTGCTTGAGACATAGTATCTTCTTTGATTGAGTATACGACCTTGCTATATGATCATTCCCCATTGAATAATTACCCACATAACTCAGAGTCTGTCGTTCTGGCATAGCAACTTGGTGCATTAGATATGATGAAGTCTCTAGTTGATTGTTGGATGATGGGTAACTTAAAGCAAATATGGTACTCATGAATTTCAAAGCTTTGTCTAAGCATTTAAGTGGATCATCAGTTGGAACAAAGTATGGTACAACAAGGCTTAAATCAACTTGTATAGGATCTGTTGTTGATCGTAGAGAAACAGTTGATGCTTGAGATGCTTGTTGATGAGTCACTTAAGATGATTGTGGATGAATCACTTGATATGATTGAGGATGAATCATTGATGGTTGAGGATAAATCACTTGAGAAGCTTATGGATGAAACATTGAAACTTGATGAGGAACACTTTAAATATGTGATTGCGGATTATAAACTCTCTCATTCATGTTAAACATTTTGAAGTAATTGATGCGTGAAATCAAATTTGTGGACCTTTTATAGATTAAGTTATTGTTGTTGTGGTTTGAAATCAATTAACGTTCACAGGAATTTACAAATCTATGATTTAAACCGAGAAAAGAATTAAATCTTTCGCGGGATTTTACAAAATCAAGAAGAAACCGTGAAGCAATGATTAATCATTATGAAATCTTTGTTGTTGTTGAAGAACTTGAGCTTTTGTTGTCAAATAATGAGCGAAAACGATGAACGGTGCACAAACTTTCAACTTAAAATGAGTATCGGTTGATTAAAACTCAAATAAGGACTAATGGTGCAATTACGATTCACTTTGGATGACTAACGGGCTGTTTTGTAGCAATCAAGGACTAACGGTGTAAAGTTGTTTCAACAAAGAGGGTTATTAGTCAATCAAAGGATGAACTTTGAAATTATGTTGGAAACTAGGGTTTGCATGTGCCAACTTAGGATTTTAGTTTAATAAATAAAAGAATTTCCCTACTAAAAGTCGTCTCATTCGTTTTAAGTTTTATGAAATGGAACGATTGTTGTTTCTTTCTCGCGGAATGCTACGGTTATCATCAGTAATAAATGAATATACCAGATGATTGAAACGAGTTCACGATCGTAATGGTATAGATTATGAGTCCCGTAACTAACCGACACTCGAAACCGAAAAAACTAAAAATTACTTAAAACGTGTAGAGTTTATTCCTATTGAATTGGTAAATCGGTTTCCACACAAACTTAAGCAGTAGATCGGTTGTCAAAGTCAATTAGTAGTTCGGTTTACAAAGGAAATTAGTAGTTCGGTTTACAAAGGAAATTAGTAGTTCGGTTTACAAAGGATCACTAGTAGTTCAGTTTACAAAGGATCACTAGTAGTTCGGTTCACAATGGGAAATTAGTAGTTCGGTTTACAAAGGATCACTAGTAGTTCGGTTGTCACTGGGTTTTGAGTAGATCGGTTCTCACAAACTTCTTAGTAGTTCGGTTGACAAAATATCAAACACCTTGAACGCACCTATTTCTTCTCATCGTTTCAGCCGTGATTGTTTGTGCTTCGTACCACAAAACGTGACCACAAATAATAAGCCATTAAACCCAGAAAAAGCAACCGTAATAAGCTAACAACAAAGAGCTCTTTTACCACCACACAAAACCTCGACAATAAGCAGCAAATAAGCTGAACAAAAGCTGTTGTTAAACTGAAATAAGCTACTCTCTAATATCCTTGATATGCTTAGATATGTTTTATAAAAGAAAGGTTTGAACTTGAGAAGAAATAAGCAAAAAAAACCAAACACCCTCTTTTTCTTAAATAGAAAGATATTGTTTTACAAATATTCTAAATCCAAAATCACGCATACGTCAGAACAATAACTTTGGAACTGTTATTAAATATGCAAAACAAACAGTTGTAGCCCAAATCAAATATCATAAAACGTTGTAGCCTAACACTATTCGGTCGTCATAAAACGTTGTAGCCCAAAATTTTTGACACGCAAAGAATATAAGCCGAATGATAAGAAGCTAACACAAAACATAAGAATAAGTCGTATACAAAAGAATAACCCGAATCAATAAGCTTAAGCTACCACAACAAAATTACAAAAAAAACCAAGATAGAACCATGACTCTTGATACCAATTGAAGGATATTTAATTTCACACACTTAGTAACTTAGAGAGAGAAAGCTAGAGAGAGAGTGGACGGGAGAATACACCAAAAACACACATAAGAAATGAGAGAAATGCATTCAACCAACACCTTCTCCATGTGTGGAGAGGGTTAATATACTTACATGAGATGGGCCGGGTCGGGCTTTCCTTGGGCTTTCTATAAACCGGCCCGGTTAGCTTACTATTTAATACATGAATTTGTCTAACTATTACAAAGGCTTGTAAGATCAATAATGATCGTCACTTTACTAAAAACTAAATTCCTAACAATTCCTTTCCTTCGTGGTGCTTCCTTCTCGAGGATGTCAATAGAGACGGCATTTGCGCAAGCCATGGAGTTTCATGTAGTGTCATAAGCGGGCGTGTTATCAAATTTTCAGACATGGCCCTCCATAAAGTGTTAATTTTATTGACCATATCATCTTGTTGTTGTCTGAGTTGAGTCCCAACGCTAGATAGTTTTCTCTCTTGACGAGAATCAAAATCACTCAGTACCCTCTCAAGCTTTGTTTGATAACTGGAGGAGTAAGTAGAGAATGAGCCATCTTGTGGACTTGTGAAGGTTTGAGTTTGTACCTAACTAAAGTCTGGTTTATCCTTCTAAGCATTGGTGGCTTCTTTGAAGTTTCTTGGCCCTTGGTTTGTAGTGAACTGCTTACCTCCCACTTCGTTATTATGCGAGGATGCATAATTAACAAAAGCTTGCTAGGGATTTTCCATGCAATATTGAGTGATGTGGGGACCACTGCAGATCTTGCATGAAGAATTAATTCTGTTCACTTGAATGGAAGATTTAGGAGCAAAATGAGCTTCTATCAAGTGTTGGACTTGATTTTCAAGCTCGATGAGACGACGGTCGGATGTACTCGGGACATCTTGGGGAAAACAAATTGCCATGACCGGTTTAGCGAAGTCTCTTGGGTCATTCCAACTTTCGTTGTCATAGAGGATTAGGTCCTCTAATAGTACCCAGGATTCTTCGGAGTTTTTGTCATGAAGCTTACCACCGGCCGATTGATCAATGGTTCATCTTGTGGCGGGATTGACATGGTCAGAAAAGATTTAAACTTGGAGCCAAATATCAATGCCAGGATGAGGACTTTTTGGAGTAAGTCCTTGAAATGAGTCCATGCTTCAGAAAGAAATTTACCTTGATGTTGTTGGAACATCAGGATGTCATTTTGGAGTTTTGCAGTCCTTCCCGGTAAGAATTGAGCAAGGAAACAAGTAGTAAGATCCTCCCAGGTGGAGATGGATCATGCAAGAAAACGTTCAAGAAAATTGCTAGCTTGATCGCGAAGGGAAAATTGAAATAAACACAGGCGTGTCCTTTCCCTATTTGCAACATCAAGGTCAAGTGAGTCCACTAGTTTTAGAAAATCCTTTAGATGTTGGTTTGGATCCTCGAACTGAAGTTCATGGAATGAGCATCCATTTTTCACCAACCGAATGGTGTCGGATCGCAGAGGCACCACATTGTTCCCATCGGGGAGCTCATAGTGTTTCGGTAGCCCTCATAGCAAGGTTTGGAGTAATCTCCAAGAGTACGGATAGGATTTTCGTTTTCCATAGTGGTCAACGAAAAGATTTACGAAACAAATATCACAAAGAAAAGATAGACTAAAGAAAGCTAATTGACAGAAAATAAAATCTCACTTGATAGGAATCAAGCGAGTAGACCTAAGCTAGATAAGGCTCGAAACCTAACTATTCCCCATGCAGCAGCGTCAAAAACTTGATGTGCGGTTGTTGTAAACGCACTAGTTTTACAACTCCCTAGGTAGAGCACCTAACCGTTGTAGTGTAGCAAGGCAAGACTCGGGGGTTGTTATCATTCTCTAGGGGAATAAGTTGGGAAGGCTCGAACAGAATGAAACAAATGTCTAAAGGTTAAGAGAAGATCATTTTTGGTATTTTATACTTTTATAAAAAAGCAAGTAAAATGCTGGTTTGAGAGGTTGGTTTTGGTTTTAACTAATTAAACTAATAATAAATCTAAACTACTTTTTGGTGAGAACTTATATGGTAAACGAACATATTTACTTAATTATGCACTAATCCTTAGTTTGCTTCTCCTAATCCAATTGCTTTGTCACTCTTGCGATAATCTGTGTAAGTATTTTCTTTGTCATGAACGAATTACACGAAAACGTCGTCTATGTAATATTCCGTCAAGGTAACGCACAAGTAAGGTAGTATGAAGACTTTTACAAGGTCCGTAAGAGTATATCACATGCATTAAAACACTTAAGAGGGATCAACCATATTAGGGGTAAGGTAGTATGAAGACTGTTACCGATGGTATCCTTTCTACACACTCGCGTTTCCCTAAGAGTCTATGCCAATTTAATATCTTATGGCTAGTTTTCTAGAGCTTAACGTGCACATCCATCATAAGAAGCAATATTAGAAGGATCTACAACCTAAGTTTCATGCAATCATAAGTAAATACTAATGGATCTAGCTTAGCATGTTAAAAGGAAGCAAAGAACGATAATTAATCAAACAACACATAGACATATTAAAAGATTAAAGGGATAAATGAACTTCACTTGATTAAAACATGTGGTCAAGGCTGATACAAGAGGGTTTTGACACCCTAAAAAAGACCCAAACAGCTGCTATAATCGACTCTTAAAGTTAGGGTTCGGTTCCCAAAAGTTACACACCTAAAACCCTAAAAACGAGTTTGTATATATAGGAAAACGGGCACGACGGCGTCACGCTTTAATCCTGACGTCGTCGCCCCGCGGAATCTTCTAGGGCCTCTTTAAGTCAATTAGATCCTAATGCCGTCGTCAAAGTTCTGACGACGTCCTTTGTACGTCCTGACGCCGTCGCATATAATTGTGTCGCCGTCTCCTGCCACTGTACGCATTTTCTTCAAGAGATTTGGTGTAGAGTTGTGATCTTGTCCGTTTCTTCTTCAAATGAGCCCAAGTCACATGTATTTCCTGCAAAAGCCATCCAAGTGCTAAAAACACAAAAAGGAGCGATTAAGTACATAATTTCGGCATATTTGCATGATTTAGGGGGTTAAATGACCTCAAAAAAGTGTATAAAATGGCACCTCATCAGTTGGATATCATCTTAAGTGCCAAGGTTTCAGCTTATTTTTAAGAATCGTTACATAAGCTAAAAAAAGATGGCTTATGGCTACGAAAAAAATGGTGTAAGCTTCAGAAAAGGAGCGCCTTATCTTTGTTTTTCTAATTCCTAGTGTAACTAAATACAATATACAAATCGCTGACCTCGAGCACCAACTCCAATTGATCCAAACACTCACTTTCAGTAACACCGGTCATCGAAAGAGAAACCGTATCGCTTAACTACGAAGACACCACATAATTGATAAAAAAACCCCAAAAATGGATATACAAAACCCTAAATTAGAAAAAAAACCCCAAATTATTGGAAACCCTAATTTCAAGATTAAATCTTATGAATAATTTGTAACCATTATTTTATGTTTGTGGCACTTCAATCAGGCGGTATCAACATCAAAGGGGAGATGGTTGTGCAAGGTGGAGATGAAACTGATATGTGTGTGTGTTTGTTACCCTCCCCACGTGGAAACAGATAAAAGAAAGCTAGATCGGATGGAACGGTTAATTTAGCAGGAGCGGGCAACATTAAATGCACCCAGGCGGGTCTGGTCAAGTGCGGGTCAGGCTCCAGTTCAGGCAGCATTTAACGCACCCAGTGTTCCTTCTTTTTGTATACTTTTATAATAATAAACTTGCTCAAAAATATTATGTAGTCTTTCCATTTAAAATATATTAGAATATTCAATTTCCTATTTTGTAAAACACTACATACTTAGAAAACATTCCTAAACGTTTAGTTTTATTTATCACTCAAAAGATGTTTTTACTTATGTTTGGCGCGGAACAGTGTAAAGTATTTTAAGCGATGAGTATTAAGCATTTTTTAGTGGTTGTTGGCAAATAAGCGGTAACATTTTGATTTTTATTAGTCGTTTGGTAAAGGGTCATTGAGTTGTGGCTATTTTTTAGAAAAACTAAGTCTCCAATGCTAGTTTAAAAAGTTGTGCCAAAGGAGCGGTGAGTTGTGGCTACTGCTCACAGCTACTGCTCGTAACTACGAGTCTACGACTCACTGCTACTGCGAATTGATACTTTTAACAAACACACCCAATATGTTTAGATTACGAGGATACACAAACTAAAATCACAAAAAACTAGTTTTATCCCATTATACGAATAACTAAGATCAACAATCATTTGCGAAGCGAACTAATAATCGTGCTACACATGATTTAAAATTCTGCGTCCGCGACTGATTCTTATGACATGATGTTTGTATATAACATCATGCATGTGTAGTATATTTTGAAGTGTGAAAGGTATTTTTATTCTTATGATTTATGATTTAATGTCATCATCATGCATGTGTAGTATATATCTTGGTTTGATATTTTCTCAAACAATTGAGTCATTGAGCAAGCATGTAAAAGCTTAGTAATGTAAGATTTAATTTTAATGTTGGTGCAGTTTATTTACTTTTTACATACACAGTGGTGGCTCAAGGGTAAGGCAAGTAAAGCTAGGGCTTTAGGCCCCCAATTTTTTAAGGCCCCCGATTTCGTAAGACCTTGTATATATATAACATCAGTCACATACTTTTTTTTGCCGCCAAGGCCCCAATTAATCGATAAATATTAGATAATCAAAGTTTTGGGCTGTTATGTTTCTACTTTTTATTTTTTTAAGCCTACGACTTGCAGAAATTTAAGCCTAAATATATTAAGTATATAAATGACCCATTTGCATGAAAATAAGCAAATGTTAAATTAATTCGTGTGATAACAACCATTTACCATTTACATTGATCAACATATATTTATTTTTTCACACCCATAAACATACTTTCATTCTGTAGTTTTATCTCATGTACTCATTTATCGTTTGTCAGAAGTTGTTTTTAAAGATGCCTTAGTTTCCACTAAAGAAATTGCTAAAGAAGAATGAACGTGAAACTAAAATTTGAAAGGAAAACGAGCTATTTCTAGAAAGTTTTGACAATGAAACTATAAAAATCGACGAAGAAACTTTTAAAATCAATTACCTTTTATACATTACAGATCAAGTTATTTCATCAATAAAAAGTAAATTAGACCAATTTATATTATATGTAAGTATCTTTAATCTACTATTTAGCATTGAAAAATTTATATTATATGTTTGTATCGTAAAAGCTCTTTAAACCATATTATAAGAATAGTCTGGGTATTAACGATATAGATTTGTTTTTGACACTAAGAGTTTTTAGAGAATTATACATGTGAGAAATGTTAATATATTTAATCAAATTATAATTAGAAAAAATTACACGTTTCGTCCCTATGGTTTATACCAAACATCATGTTTCATCCCTATTTCATTTTAAATACACTGGTACTCCCTAAAAATGAAACTGGTAACACTGGTCGTCCCTATTTTGGATAGTCGTTAAGTCTAATAATTAGAGGGGTATTTGCGTCTTTTTGCTCCTGTCACCACCATAGGGACGAAACGTGTAATTTTTTCTATAAATTTTTTTTTATTTTTTTTTATACGAATCAACTTTAAAAAAAATTAATTTTTTTTTATTTCGGTTTCAGTTTACGAGCAATAATAAAGAAAAAAAAATTAATTTTTTTTATTTCGGTTTCAGTTTACGAACAATAATAAAAAAAATTTAAAAAATTTTAATTTTTTTTATTTCGGTTTCAGTTTACGAGCAATAATAAAAAAATTAAAAAATTTTAATTTTTTTATTTCGGTTTTAGTTTACGAGTAATAATAACAATTTTAATTTTTTTTTATTTCGGTTTCAATTTACTAGCAATAATAAATAAAAAAAATTAATTTTTTTATTTCGGTTTCAGTTTACGAGCAATAATAAAGAAAAAAATTTTAATTTTTTTTTATTTCGGTTTCAGTTTCCAAGCAATAATAAAAAAATTGTTTTTTTATAATTTTTTATTTATTTATTTCGGTTTCAGTTTACGAGCAATAATAATAAAAAAATTTAAAAATTTTAATTTTTTTTATTATTGCTGAAACCGAAATAAAAAAATTTTAAATTTTTTTTCCTTTATTATTGCTCGTAAACTGAAACCGAAATAAAAAAATTAATTTTTTTTATTATTGCTCGTAAACTGAAACCGAAATAAAACAAAAATTAAAAAAAAAATTTCTTTATTATTGCTCGTAAACTGAAACCGAAATAAAAAAAAAATTAATTTTTTTAAAGTTGATTCGTATAAAAAAAAAATTTAATTTAAAGAAAAAATTACACGTTTCGTCCCTATGGTGGTGACAGGAGCAAAAAGACGCAAATACCCCTCTAGTTATTAGACTTAACGAGAAAACTTAACGACCATCCAAAATAGGGACGACCAGTGTTACTAGTTTCATTTTTAGGGAGTACCAGTGTATTTAAAATGAAATAGGGACGAAACGTGATGTTTGGTATAAACCATAGGGACGAAACGTGTAGTTTTTTCTTATAATTATAAACTCTTTTCATAATACTTGTATGTTGTATAGAATAATGTTAACAATTTCAGTAACAATTACGTCAGCATGAAGAAGTATTTCAAAACTAAAAGTTATCAATGATCGAAAGTGTCACCAAAGCATTATATATATTGGCTGATTTATCAATTGAAAATGAAATATTATACTATATTGATTTCGAAAAACTAATCAAAGATTCACATAAAAACTTGAAAAAGTAAATTTAATGAAAACGATTTTTCAGTAAATAACATTGATAAAAAGGTCGCATCTTCAAGCTTTGCTTTAGGCCTCTGATTCGGTTGAGCCGCCCCTGTACATACATAGTTTACTTTCAACTGCGATACTATATTTTTAAATTATTAGATTGTAGATTTACTTTTCAGAGACGGTATTAACATTATTATCGGGTCAACTCGAACTCGATTCTACCCGACCCGATTAACCCGACCCAATAACAACCCAGCCATAAGTAAGAAAAACAAAATAAAAGATTGAAATGCTAAAACTAGATATTACCAAGGACCGAAATTGAAACATTTACTTTTAAAACAATGGTGGAAACTCGAATATATACCACGTCAAACTACAGAAGTCTCAATAGTTAGTTTTATTGGCGGGAAGACGTGTGTGTGTAACTGGTGCTGGTGGGTTTGTAGGATCATGGTTAGTTAAGATTTTGTTATCTAACAACTACATCGTTCATGGTACCGTTAAAAACCCTTGTAAGCTGCTTTCCTGTGCTAATCCTTATTCTATGTTTGGGTGATTATATTGGACTTTGTTGCCTGATGTCACTTTCTTTTTATCTGTTGTTTGTTTTTTGCATTTGAGATTGGTTTGTAGTTAGAGCGTTAGGTGTAGTAATGCCGGCAACGGCGTTGGCCGGCGTTACTACACCGTTGTCCGGCGTTGGCCGGCCAACGCGCGTTGGGGGCTTTTTAAAAAAAAAAATTCATTTTACCCTCCTAAAACGGGTTGTTTATATTTTACCCTTTCCCTCCAATTTTGAAAAGTTTCATTTTACCACCCAACGGCTAGTTTTAAAAAAAAAATTAAAATTTAAAATTTTTTCAATTTACCCCCCCTGAAACGGCTGAATTTAAAAAAGAAAATTCATTTTACCTCCCTCACTCAACTCACTATATATACAACACATTACCAAATACAAATTCACCACTCTTCAAATACAAATATACATCTTTTTAGCAATCACAAAAAAATGTCTGAAATTCCCAACAACGGTTTTATGAATCTCCTCAACGCGTCGATGACGCCGGAACAGTTTCAACAATACCAACAAGAACAACAACAAGCTTTTTTCCGATGGCAACAATCACAAGTCCTAAACCGTGAATTAGATAATCTACAACAAAACCCACCATCATTCAACTCAGAAACTTCCCAATCACTCACTCAACCTCAACAAGTCGATTCGCCAAAAAAAGGCGGTCGCAAGAAAACAAAAGCAAAAAGGGGGAAAATGTTGAAGACGAGCCCCAAGAGCCGGTAGCAGTGGGCCGTTGGCTACCGGTCGAAGAAGAATTGCTTGCAACATGTTACGTGGCCGTTTCGGAAGATAATAATGTCGGAAGGTCACAAAAGCATGAAACGTTTTGGTATCGGGTTTTGAACGAGTTCAATTCGAAAAAATTTCAAAAACGTACAAAGGATATGTTGACTAGCAAATGGCATACGTTGAATGCCAATTGCCAAAAGTTCAACGCCGCGTACAAACGGGCCAAACGTTTGGGGAAAAGTGGCGAAAACGATGTGGATTATTTGAAACGGGCTCAAAGTATTTACCGTGACGAGCATAAAGGGGTCGCGTTTTCTCAAGAAGATGCTTGGGCCGTTTTGAGATTCCACCCGAAATGGGACGCACCCGAACAAGTTGACTTAACCGGAGACGTCCCCGGGGCTACCCAAGAGGATCTATTCGGTCACGATGCATGACCACGTCCAGCCGGCAAACCATGGCCCGCCAAGAAAATCAAATCCGACGCCACAGCGAGCACCGGTGGAAGTAGCTCGTCAACCC
This sequence comes from Tanacetum coccineum, assembly GCA_026074375.1. Taxonomy (NCBI): domain Eukaryota; kingdom Viridiplantae; phylum Streptophyta; class Magnoliopsida; order Asterales; family Asteraceae; genus Tanacetum; species Tanacetum coccineum. Next base: position 15,883 of record BQNB010074724.1, on the reverse strand, counting down.
AATTCGGAGAGTTAATGGAGCAGGAGCTTTGTCTGAAATGGGAAGCCGCCGAAAGGGCTTTCGAAGCTCAAGCCGAAAAAGACCGCACACTAATGCGGTTGGAGGAGTTGAGGTTTCTAGCTACTAGCACCAAGGATTTGGACGACGACGACGCCTATTGGATCAAGAAGCAAAAAAAATTGATCAAAAACAAAATGAAAAATGATTTGGGTGACGAGGACGACGAAGACGAAGACGAATAGTTTTTTTTTTTATGTAATTTGTATGTTTAATTATGAATGAAATGGTTTGTTTGTTAAAATAATAAAATAATTGTTTAGGTGGTTTTATGAAAATAAAGAGGTGAGTGGTGTTATTTGGTGTTATGATAAGGGGAGTGGTGTTGGTGTTGGTGTTATGTTGATGTGGCGCTGACGTGACAGTCAAAAAATGGTGTTATGGTGTTATGACACCTGAGGCTCTAAGATAGTTTTTGTATTATGCATTGTTTAATTATTAGAGTTTCCCGTGCAGCATTCGTCATTGACAGTTGGGAAAAAATATCTCTTTTTTTTATTTATAAACAATTACTTTTAACTTATATTACTTTCAAACATTTAAACCAAATCACAATTTATATACACTTTCTCAGACACTTCATTTTCTCTCTATTACTATTTTATACAAAAGCGAAGCAAACGATAACGTTTAAGGCCAAAATGTTGCGTTCTTGGCTTGCTAAAACGACATTGTTTAAGGCTTGGGTTTGACCGTTTAAGTCTAGAGTTGGACCAAACGACGTTGTTAAAGGGTCAAACAAAGTCGTTTAGGAATTAGTGATGTCATTTAATATTGTCCCTAAACTAAATGACGTCGTTTTGTTGGATAAAAAAGTGACATGTATACAAAGAAAAAAAAACAGAAGCACACGCAGAAAAAAAAACCCAAACACACACACAGAAACAAAAATCATGACACACAAACAAAAACTATTAGATCTGGAGCAAGAACATTAAAAGGAAAATCATTTGTTGCTAAGTGATAGCATTTTATTTACTTACTTGATTTGATGCTTATGGTATTGAAAGTTGGGGTTTTTTAATTTATCCGTTTAAAGTTGAGATTTTTTAGGGTTTTTTTTCAGAATGATGAATAGAACACCTGATTATGCCTGACATATCATAATAGTTAGCCAAAAGTGTAGTTACAAGTGTTGGGGTTTGTGTTCAATGTTGATTCTTAAGTTGAAGTTGTTGCAAGTTGTATTTTTTCAGGCTTTTTGTAGATCTAACTTGGATGCAGTTGTTGCATGTTCTAGTTTTACACTTTTTTGTTGTGGATCCTAAGAAATCGTTTCATCCTTGCCTGGCTATGATGATTCGATCAGCTGGTGAGTTATACAAAAAACGGTTTGTACGAAAGGCAGACTTATTTTGCAGCCAATACAATATCTCAGCAAAAACATAGATAGAGTATAAAATGCTGCAAATTTTTTGTAGGGTTTTCTATACCACTCAGGTTACACGTAATTAATTAATATTAACATTTTAATATGCGAAATAAAATTAACTACAAACCCGATCCATGGATCCATGTATATGTATATGTTATAGTCTTAAATTAACTATAAAGATAGTTAGAACGTGTGTACCTTTGATTTGCTCGACATGATCATCTTGAATACTCGTACAAGGAAGCTGCAAGTATCCACTGATATTGGTCACGTTTGGAAGACCGCTAGATAGTCAGTTCATCGCGCATAGGTGATCCCAGATCACCTAGATAGTTCGCACGATTAGGGTTTCGAAACTCTAACTGAAATCGACTAGGGTTTTGGTAAACCCTTTTATTTGCTTGGCATGATCATCTTGAATACTCGTACAAGGAAGCTGCAGGTATCCACTGATATTGGTCACGTTTGGAAGACCGCTAGATAGTTAGTTCATCACGCACATGTGATCCCAGATCACCTAGATAGTTCACACATTTAGGGTTTCAAAACCCTAACTAAAAGCGACTAGGCTTTTGGTAAACCTCAAGTCGAAATCGAATTAAGTCAATTAGGGTTTGAAACCCTTGTGGGGTGTTCGACCGATCAGACGAATGGGAGAGGGTTTAGGGTTGTGTGTTGGTTTGCAAATTGAGGAGGTTCCTTGTTTATATAGGCACTGAATCCTTGTTCCCCAAGGATTATCTCAATTTACATCATAACCCTTATTCTCTCAACTTGTTTACACTTTCAGGTTATATACTTTATAACTTATTAAATTAATTACGTTAATTTAATTCTCTCGATCCTTGAAATAGTCGAGACTATCCTTTCGCAAGTAATATTTAAGAAAGTACCTTAGCATGGAATACGCTTCAACATACTTTCTATTCTCATTCTCGTTTCTAGGTAACATTGATATGAAGTACATTTATTCAGTGCGGCCAAGCAATTACTCTCAGTGTTATCTACGAGGGGCCCACAATATCTTCTCGTATTTTTTAAAGAGTCTGCAAATCCCTTCTTGACTATTACACTACTCATTTTCCTCCCACTGAATCCAACATTAGCACACATCGTTAAGATTTTAGCAGTAACTGAAAACTAAGCAAAAACTCAATGAAAAACAAAACTTATTAATCTAATATCTCAGGTGGTGAGGATATCTAGCTGAGACTAACTTTTGATCTAGTCCATGAAGTTATCTCATGACGGGTCACTCAATACTTACTCCCTGACTTAAGTACTCGTAAGATTATGACTTTCTTATTTCCATTCTCATACGAATAACAACTTAGGCTCATTCATGATAATTGCGAACTAAGTCATCACTCTCATGACGCATAAGCAGTTTGGTGCGGTTTTAGGTATGTGACTTATCCACAAGACCATGGATTATCAAAACACGCAAAATGTTTGGTTTAAAACTTAACGCATTATGAAAAGCAAGTTCACAAAGCTTTATCAATACATAAACTAACATCATTAAGTCCAAACTAATCGAATAATAAAACTAAGTTAATCAAGGTACTTCATTCTGATAAACTTTTCATGTCTATAGTGCTTATCATGAGGCAATGGTTTAATCAAGGGATCAACATCATTATCCTCTGTAGGAATCATCTTAATTGTCACATATCCTCTTTTCATGATTTCTCATATGATGTGAAATTTGCAAAGTATGTGCTTAGTTTTGTGATGCTCTATGGGCTCCTTAGCTTGTGCCAAAGATCCAATGTTATCACAGAAGATTTCCACAGGATCTGAGATACTAGGAATAACTCCAAGATCTGTCAAGAAAATTCTTAAACCACACCGCTTCTTTATCCACATCACTCGTTGCTATGTAATCCGCTTCTATAGTGGAATCAACAATAGTACTTTGCTTCACAATTCTCTAGCTGATTTCTCTTTCATTTAACATAAACACATAACCAAATTGTGACATAAAGTCATCCTTATCTGTTTGGAAACTTACATCAGTGTGGCTCATCACTCTATGCTCTGTCTCTTGATCACCACCAAACGTTAACATTTAGTTCTTTTGAAATACTTAAGGATGTTCTTAACTGCTCCTCAGTGCTTTACGCCTAGATTCATTTGGTACCTGCTCGTCAGGCTTATAACATACGCGACATCTAGACGCGTACATAACATAACATAGATGATCAAACCTACTGCCAAAAAGTAGGGTTGCCCTTCCATGTAGTTAATCTCAGTTTCTGTTTCAGGGCATTGTTTTCTTAGAAAGAGTAATCCCTTTGGGTATCGGGACAAACCCCTTCTTGTAATTGTTCATTCTAAAATGATTTACAACCCTGTCCACATATGTACTCTGGCTTAGTAAAATCATCCTGTTAGTCATATCAAGAATTATTTTAATCACTAGGATATAGGCGGCTTCTCTATGATCCTTTATATGGAAACACTTACTCAACCAACTCTTAACTCTAGTTAGCGTCTTTGTATTGTTTCCAGTGATCAGTATGTCATCGACATACTGGACCAAGACTGTCACATATTTTCCACTAAACTTCATGTAAACGCAAGACTCGAACTCACTCTTGATGAAGCTATATTATTTTATCCTTTCATAAAAGCAGTGACTCCAACTTCTAGATGCTTGCTTTAAACCATAAATTGATTTAAGCAACTTGCAAACCTTATTAGGATTCCTTGGATCTTCAAAACCATCTGGTTATGCCATATATACGTCCTCTGTCAAGCTCTTGTTGGGGAATGCAGTTTTGACATCCATATGCCATATCTCATAGTTGTAATATGCAGATATGACCATCGTAATCCTAATGGACTTCGACATGGCAACTGGTGAGAAAGTTTCATCATAATCAATGCCATGAGTTTACGTGAAACCTTTCGTAACCAACCTTGCTTTATAAGTTTGCATGTTTCCATCCATGTTGATCTTCTTCTTGAAGACCCATTTACTTCTCTCGGATCTACCCGTTAGAGGTAGATCAACCAATTCCCAAACTTGGTTATCATACATGGATTGCATCTCGGTCTTTATTGCATCTTGCCAATGCGCAACCTCATTCTCAGATACTGCTTCATAATAAGTAACTGGTTTTGAAAGATCCACTCTACCTATCACAAAGCCATAGTATCTCTCTGGCTGAAAATGAGCTCTTTGAGATATGTGTATACTTTGTGTTTCATCAACAGCTGCAATGGCTCTCTCCCGAGCTTGCACAATCTGTTGTTGACTTACTTCCTCTACAACCTCTTTTGTTTGTTCCTCATCTACAGGCTTTAGTAGATCCACATCTCTATTTATTTCTTTGTAAAGGAAATCATCCTCAAGGAAATGTCCATTTCGAGCAACAAAAACTTTGTTGTCAATTGGTAATAGAAATAATATCCAACGAATATGTTGTATAGTTTGTGGTTGGTGTTCGTATAAACAAACTAGCTCATGCTATAGAGTTTGTAGTTGGTTTGTGTTATAAACCAACTTGTAGTCTTGTACTTGTTCGATTACATCGGTTGAAGGCCGAGTCAACGCTTCAATCATGCCTTAGTATTATAGTTTGTGAGGATTATAAGACATCATATTACACTTTATACGCATTGACTCGATGTACCCATCAGTTAAAGACTCTAGATTGACTCACGGCTTTTGCTTTATGGGATTATTAGTGTCTAGTGATTGGAGAATGTGGAACTTAGGGAACTATTTGTTTTGTTATTGTCATTGTTTATACCCATATATGTGTATCCCATGTATTTTTCTTACCCTTTTAAACCTCGTGCGCCTTACATGTTAAACCCATTTGAATTATAGATTAGTTGCCTCTAAACTCTAGTGGTGGAGATGTGTATACATGCCAAGCTTATGATAGAATATTCATCACGACTAAGCAATTGAGCGACACTAAATATTACCACATAGATTATTCAAGTGATTTGAGTGTTTTTATTTCCTATTTAATGATGCGGCGGGTTGCAACATCGAAGTTTTACAACCCTCCTAGGTAGAGTACCTAACCATTGTAATGTAGTATGTGCAAGACCCGGGAGGGGTTGATCGTTCTCTAGGGGAATAATGAGGTAGGTTCGAATTGTATGTCACCTAAGTCTAAGGGTCGAGTGATTATTATTTGTGTTTTTATATTTTTTAGAAATCAAGTAAATCAATATGTTTGAGAGAGGGGGTTTAAAATAAGCTAATACCGCTCTTAATTATGCAAGAAATGTAAAATGGTAGGAACTCGTATAAGGAAAAAGCGTGTTAACTTAAAATGCACTACTCCCTAGTTACTCTATCTAATCTACCGCGTTGTCACACCCTTGTTAGTGCAATGTGAAGTATTCCTATTCGATTGCGGGCTGACAATCCCGCGTCTATGTGAAAACCTAAGTGAACGGCGCCTAGCAGAATGTCAAGCTCACCCAATAGTAGTCATACACAATAAATACTCACCTAAATAACTACCTAAGGTACATATTATAGCCAATTTTCAATCCCTAACGCACACACCACTAACAAGAAACAATATATCAAGTATTATAACTAGGTTTCATGTAATCCTAAGCAAACACTAACAATTTAGCCTAGCATGTTAACAATAAGAAAAAATAAATACATAATCAAACAATAATAACAAGTCATAATTGAATGATTAATGATAAATAAACTTAACTCAATGATACATCTGAGTTCTTGGGGGTAATAAGGACATAAAAAGCCTTAAAAATGATTAGGGTTAAGCTCCTAAAGATTCTCTAAAGATCCACAAGAATTTATGAAAACAATGCGAAAATATATTTTGGGAATTCACTCTGACGACGTCAAGCAGGGGTTGTGACGACGTCAGCTGGGCGTCGATAATTAGGGTTTTTCTCCACCGCCTCACTTTGACGTCGTCGGGTAGAAAGGTTTGACGCCGTCAGTTGGTGGGTCTAACGGCGTCACGTAGGCCGTCATAGAAATCTGAAGCGTCAAAGTTGCATTTATTTTTGCACTTTCTGGGCACATTCACTGAAGGCGTCAGGATGTTGGTCACAGTCCTGATTCTTGTCTATTTTCTTCGTTTCTTTGCTAAATTGAGCCTAAGTCACGTGTATTTCTTTCATTTTCTACCCAAGTACCTAAAACACTAAAAGAAGCAATTTAGGGCAATAAACGAACATATTTGCATATTCTAAGGGTTGAATGACCATGAAAAAGTGTATAAAATTACACCTCATCAACTATCCTACACTTGGGATATGCTTTTCTCAAGCAAATGAGCTTTTCTACCTACTACATAGTAAAGTCAAGGGGCATTTAGCTTACTAAATAAACATAGTTTATGGCATAACAGGTTTGAGAATAAATTTTTACCAGTTTCAAAAGAACATAAATATATACTAGAACATCACATAAGTGTTTGGATTCTCTCATCTCTTGGGTGAATAAATGATATAAAACATGTATTAAAATGGGAAAAATGTACACTCACTATCTGTCATAGCATATATATTAGCATAAGCTTGATAAAGGATCAAACCTCCACCACTCTGGCGTAAGCACCTAGATTGTAACACCCTCAAATTGGGTTGCAGCGGAATAAGGGTCCGGGAGCGTTACTTCATGAGTACCATTGCACAAGATATGAGAGAGTGACCTCTAAATGGGTCGTTTGAAAAGAAATCTTGAAATGTTTAGACTCCAATGCACATCAAGTAATCTAAGCATCTAATTCACCTGAGAAAAACATGCTTAAAAGTGTCAACATAAAGTTGGCGAGTTCATAGGTTTATGTAAGTATAAATGTTGGATCAAAGGTTTGTAAAGTGTGTATGACCATTTCAATCCTTATAATAGTCACAAAAATGTAAGTATGAATGTTGAAATCAAAGATTTGTAAAGTGTGTGTGACCATTGTAACACATACAATAGTCACGAAGATGTGATTACGATTACACTAAGTTCATGATACTGAGGCTCAGACTTGTAATGTATGCCAATCTTTTCAGGCACTGTAAGTGTTCAAGTAAATGTCGTTCAATCCTCCAACATGGTATATGTTCGTTAGTCTAATCCGACAAACTAGTGAGAGCTACTCATTCGAACGGGGTTGTCACGCCCAAATAGATCTATTTTATAACACTCGCGCCTACCAATCGTAATTAACAGTTCATGCCACTTAAGCTAATCCATAATCATTTGAATGAAAATAAAGTTGTTGCGTCCACAAGTAAAAACAAGTGATGTATCCCACCGCGAGATATGTAAATGAGTATGTAACGAGTTTGTAAACGAGTTTGTAATGAGTATGTAAACGAGTATGTAAATGAGTATCTAAACAATTTTGTAAACGTGTACGTAAACGAGTATGAAAACAAGTTATGAAATCAAGTATGTAAACGAGTTTGTAAATGAGTATGTAAACAAGATGTAACGAGAATGTTCTCCCCCGAGATTTGTAAAGTAATTGTAAAACAAATGAAAGTGGGACTATAAACTCACCTCAAATGAATGTATCGAATGTAGCAAAAATCAACAAAGAATGATGTCACAAATAGCCGAGATGCAACCTAATTAATTATAGGTCGTATAAGTACGATGTATTTGAAATAAATACAACAATGTATATTATAAAGTTATATCATCACCTAATAGATTTTGTTTAGTATGTAAGTGTCGAATCGACGTTTGAAAATAAGTGACCAAGTATGTACTTTCGAAATATTTTTCCAATAGTTAGAAAATAAATTATATTCGTCCCGCTTGATTTAGTATTTTCATTATTTATACAATGATATTATATAAATAGTTTAATTGTTTTATAAAATAATATTTATAAAGTTAAAACATGTATAAATATTATGCAAGTAATACTACATTTTTAAGGTTTTTATAGCCCAAACGGACCCGAAAACACTCGTAAACCTTATTTTATATTTCAATCACCTTTATGTATTTGTAATAAAAGTGCAAAAAATTATTTATGAAAGTTTACTAACTTTTATAATTTATAGTTAAATATCTATACACTTCTAGTCTCTGAAAACTTGATATATATAGTAAAACGTCATTCCGAAGAACTTTGTAGTTTAATACTTTGGCCGAATCAGACTCAAAAGTCTTCAAAATGACCGATTTTATAGTTCACAGCTTTTCCACAGAGCTTTGTAAAAGCTGTGAAATATATATATAGTTTCGAAATCTTTAAAAATTCACAACTTACTCGTTTTAACTCCGTTTTACGTGTTCTTTATACGTACGAAACCGTATCAAGGTAATCTATCAAAATAAAATATTCATAGATTTTATAAAAATCTGTACTAAAACAGTTAATTCAAACTGTGTTTGTATACAATTATTTTTATCCATTTAATTATTGAAATCTTGCAAAATTCATATCTACTTCGTTATAGCTCTGTTTTACGAGTTCCTTATATGTAAGGAATCGTCTTGAAATGTACTATTTGATTCTTAAGCCTTTATATTTTATGAAAACTCGTATCTTTACAGAACCTACAAACTATTTGAATATATATATTATAAAACTTGTTTTTATAACTTTATTTTGTTCAAGCTTTTTAAATTAACTAACACCACATCATTAGTTTACTTTAAGTCATCTAATTTTTGTTTATCATGATATGCCCAAAAGTCTAAATAAAGTGTTCTCATCACAAATAAGTTAATTGCATAAAACTTTTTCTTTTAATAAAAAACATGGGCCCACTTATTTATTTCCACTCACAATAAACTTAACATGATCAATCATGTTTGACCATAACTTTAGAGGATCTTTTTCCATTATTTAATTATAGATCTATATAAGTAAATTGTAACCATTAATTATGTAAATTAACTAATACTTGTAATATGTCAAATAAGACATGTTTTTCTGGAATTGAAACTTAATGACTGATTAAACTACTAAATTAATGGATTTTGACAAGACAAACACCATTTCACCATGGTCTTAAACACACAAATAAAAAAAATAACTTCTAAATATTAAATTATAGCGAAGAATTCATATGAAAGATAAATTATTTTGGTGAGAGAGAGATGCGGATAGAAATTCTCGCTTATGATGCTGACTACAAGCATCGACATAATCTAGGGGGGGATGGGTAAATATTGGGATATCCATACTACAGCGTATATCATATAGTGTAAGGTCACGGGGTAGTGGGGAGGGGGGGGGGGGGGATCTTATTCTTGAGAAAGGGGGTGGGTTTATTGGTGGAGGGCGTTGGTCTACAAGTGAGAGTCACATGCTCTCTGTGAAAGAGGGTCGTACGATTCTTCTATGGAAAGTAGTTCTATCAGATGTATATCGTAGCCTTGAGTGAGCTACTGAGAGCGTGCTTAAAAAGGTAAGAGTGCTTTTAAATCCTCATTTGAAGACCGTGTTGCAAGTCTAAAAATAACTGCAAACCTTTAAGACACTGCTATCATCATACTACACGGCTATGAATATTTCTCACGTACGTCATTAAATACCGTGAATCATTATTGAATGACATTAGCTAGTTTGTCGATAAGAAAGATAATATGAATGGGGGCGGAAGGCGTTTTGAGTTGACAAGCATATAGAGTCTTAGTAATGATATCTGGGCGGACATCTCTTATGCGTATATTGGTATTTCCCCATTATTCTAATTTTATGGGTTTCGTGTGTTAAGAGTTTTCTATCTATTCTTGTGATTTGAAGGTGTCGTGTATAATGTTTGGAACATGAGTCTTGTTGTAAACACTGGAAATCTACTGTAAGACCTGAATACCGAAATGAAGATGTCAATTCATTCGTTTGTAGAAAGGTCGTAGTCACACACACACATCTAGAGATGCGCCGCCAGCGCGGGTAAAAATCTCTATGATTTTCGTGGAACGCACTATATGATATACTTATTGTGCAGAACTAGTCAATTCTTTGAACGTGATGATGATTAAATATCGAGGTAATCTATCAAAATAAAATATTCATAGATTTTATAAAAATCTGTACTAAAACAGTTAATTCAAACTGTGTTTGTATACAATTATTTTTATCCATTTAATTATTGAAATCTTGCAAAATTCATATCTACTTCGTTATAGCTCTGTTTTACGAGTTCCTTATATGTAAGGAATCGTCTTGAAATGTACTATTTGATTCTTAAGCCTTTATATTTTATGAAAACTCGTATCTTTACAGAACCTACAAACTATTTGAATATATATATTATAAAACTTGTTTTTATAACTTTATTTTGTTCAAGCTTTTTAAATTAACTAACACCACATCATTAGTTTACTTTAAGTCTTTTAATTTTTGTCTATCATGATATGTCCAAAAGTCTAAATAAAGTGTTCTCATCAATTATTTAAGGATCAAAATCATCTAAAGTTGAGTCAAACATGATACATCATGTTCACCAATCACAAATAAGTTAATTGCATAAAACTTTTTCTTTTAATAAAAAACATGGGCCCACTTATTTATTTCCACTCACAATAAACTTAATATAATCAATCATGTTTGACCATAACTTTAGAAGATCTTTTTTCATTATTTAATTATAGATCTATATAAGTAAATTGTAACCATTAATTATGTAAATTAACTAATACTTGTAATATGTTAAATAAGACATGTTTTTGCACTCTAATATATGTTTAACATATTTCTACCAGGAACATATGTTTACTTGAATAGGTATAATCTTGTTTCATTTCATAAATTTTATAAAATATTAACTAAGTGGTGATTTAACAATATAACAATTATGTAAGTGTATAAAAGAAGTAATTATGAAAGTGTAGAGTTTATGATGGACCTTGTATAAATGAATGAAGGAAAGAACACAAATCTAACTTAGATCTTCAACCCAAAACCTTATTAGAAAACCCTAATTTTCCTTCTTGTAAATCCTTGATTAAATGAAACCCTAGCTTTGAAATACCCTTGATATATCTTAGATATCAACCCTAATAACACTCGTATGTTTGTAATATTGCTAAAACAAAAACTATGAATCTTTCTTGTTTATCTTTTTGAGCTGTGAGTTTAAGAGAGGACAAAGGGAGTGTGTTTGATTTTTCTAGCAAATGAAATGTGTGTGAATGAGGCTTACTAGTAAGGTTCCTTTTATAGTGCAAGACTACACAAACCATAATACAAAACAAGGTTTCTTGGAGGTGGTTTAGTGGTATGAGTACAAGTGCTCTCCTCCTCCCTATGAGGAGGGGCACTGCTAACAATGGGAGAAGACAAAAGGTACTTGGTTATCCCATAGATAATAGCTCTTGGTGTTTACTTGGTGGATAAAAGGAAAATGGTAAGTACTTGGAATGCCATTAGTGGAGAATTAGTGATTTATTTATGTTTTATTCTTTGTAAAAACCGGCCCTATGGAGTATAAGTGTAAAAATGATTTAATTCTTGGGTATTGGGTATAAGAGTGGGTATTTGTTGAAGTATAGATGGGTATTGGTGCTTCCATGTATGCATAAACGTAATTTATTGCGAAACGTAAATGTTTTACGTAACCAATAAAAAAAATAATATGAAAAGTTAATAATTATCTTCGTAAAAATAATATAACACTTGTTCGACGTTAACTTTTATTTATTTGATGTCAATTTACGTTGATTGTTGATTTTTAGTTTACGCGATTTAACTAAATGGTTGAAATTAAAAGTGAACGCGTAAAAGTTTAGAATGAATAGTTGAATGTTTATTGATGTAAAATGACGTGAAAATGCGGATTGTTACCGTCTCCTCATGTTAAAAGAATTTCGTCCCGAAATTCAGGTTGAGTTGCCTTCCGGAGTGGTGTTGGTGAAGAACTATAGATACTTATCTTAATCCTCCTAATATGCGCGAATCAACTTTGTTATCTTAATGTTTTTAACTCCTTGTTTATACCATGAAGACCTTTAGGATTTGGTGTGAGATGATGCCGACTTCCTATAGTAAGGTGACATAAAGGTCTACCTAGTTCCTATGGTTACTAATTTGGTTTTCCGTGACAAATACGTTTTATGAATACGCACACAAAACTTGATATGGATAGAAAATTGGTTCTTGACAAGAAGTTTTAAGGTGACTACTACTCAGCATGGCATGGTCCTTCCTGAATTATACATAGGTGATCAGGCTATGTATATTTGAGGGCTACCGATGCAATTCTCATTTTCATCAAAATAATGTCATGTATAAAGTATTATCAAAATGGTTTACAGTGTGAGAAAATAATTCATAAAATGGAAAAACAAGATAGTTTATAGGATGACAACAACATGATTTGCGAGAAAACCGTAAGATGGTTTTTATAGCTAAATAGCTCATGAGGTGATAGTAAAATAATTTATGTGATGAAAACAAAATGGTTTCATAAAGTAAAACAATGTGATAGTAACATGGTTTTTGAGATGATTACAAGGTAGTATATAAGATGATGGTGAGGTAGTTTATAAGATGATATGAAAATTTTCTTATAAGATGGTAGCAAGGTAAAATGATAGGAACAATGATTTATGTATTATTAATAAATTGATTTATAAAGTAATTATGAATTGGGTAAGAAATTTGTTTATATGTTAGTAAAAATGGTTTATAAAATAACTATGGAAGCAGTTTATGAAAGACAACGAAATAGTTTATTATGTGGTAATAAAATGGTTTATGAAGTGTTAGTAGAAATGTTTTAAAAAGCTATAATAGTTTAAAGAGTGGCTTGCATAGATAATTAGAGAGTTAAAGTAGAAACGATGAAGTTTTCATGACACATGAGTTTGATAGATAATTGATTTCATTGTTTTCCCACCAAAAGATTACATGGTTTCTTAATATTACAAATCTCCAGTACTAGACAATACATAAATAATGAGGCAACAGATCTATAGGTATAATCCGTGATGACTGATCATGGGAATCTCGAGCACCTGAGACTCTTTAGCTCCTCCTGAACCAAACCCAACTGGCGCTTAATGCTTGCACGTGCCTCTCTCTCATGCTTTACTATGCCATGAAACCATGTCTCAACAACCTCCAATGATCTAACTCTAGCGCGCAAAGTGATCCCCTCTAACTCAGCCCTATTGGCTCTCTCTCTCTCACTCTCAAAGTCATTAGCTCCTCCCCAATCTCCTTCTACCTCTGTGTGGGCATCTCTAGCAACCGCTCCTAAATACCCCGTATCACCTCCTCGTGTTAGGCTAGTGTCGTCACAACGGTCGCTACAGGAAAAACAACTAGAGTGACGGGCACCGGGTGGATAACATCCACACTGATGTCAATCGTATCTCCGAAACTCTCTTCGAAGGAATCAGTAAAGACGGGAATAGTAGGCACATCCATGACATACACAAGCAAGAGTTTATATAAATCGTCTTTATAAGAAACCATGCAAGATGCGTGTAGTGTGAAAGGTAAACGTGATGCAAGATGATGTATGGTAAAATGAAAACGCGAAAATGGTAGGGATGGAAACGTAACATGGAAATGGAATGTATCATGACATAAATGAATGATGGTAAAATATCATATAAGATAAATTAATGTTTGGATAATGTTTAGGACATAAGAGTTTATAGTATTACTTTGCCTTAAGAAATGTTCTAGTATTTATATAAATAAGTGTAAAATATACGCAAGGTAGGGTATATATATATAATAATATAATATTATATAGATTAGATATAATATAAATATATATCTAATATATATATATATATAGTAATGTAAGCAACTAGTGTGTATGCACATTGAAAAAGTTTGATGTGATGCAATGTTTGTAAAAACGGCTATAGTCTAGGTAAAATATGCAACCTAGTTCTTTATAACATTGGCTCTGATACCAATCTGTAACACCCCCAAATTGGGTCGCAGCGAAATAAAGGTCCGAGAGCGTTACTTCATGAGTACCATTGCACAAGATATGAGAGAGCAACCTTTAAATGGGTCGTTTGAAAAGAAATCTTGAAATGTTTGGACTCCAATGCACATCAAGTAAGCTCAGCATCTAATTCACCTGAGAAAAACATGCTTAAAGGTGTCAACATAAAGTTGGTGAGTTCATAGGTTTATGTAAGTATAAATGTTGGATCAAAGGTTTGTAAAGTGTGTATGACCATTTCAATCCTTATAATAGTCCTAAAAATGTAAGTATAAATGTTGAAATCAAAGGTTTATAAAGTGTGTATGACTATTTCAATCCTTATAATAGTCACCAAAATGTAAGTATGAATGTTGAAATTAAATATTTGTAAAGTGTGTGTGACCATTGTAACACATACAATAGTCACGAAGATGTGATTACGATTACACTAAGTTCATGATACTGAGGCTCGGACTTGTAATGTATGCCAATCTTTTTAGGCACTGTAAGTGTTCAAGTAAATGTCTTTCAATGCTTTGACATGGTATACATTTGTTAGTCCAATCCATCAAACTAGTGAGAGCTACTCACCCGAACAGGGTTGTCACGCCTAAATAGATCTATTTTATAACACTCGCGCCTACCAATCGTAATTAACAGTTCATGCCACTTAAGCTAATCCGTAATCATTTGAATGAAAGTAAAGTTGTTGCGTCCACAAGTGAAAACAAGTGATGTATCCCACTGCGAGATATGTAAATGAGTATGTAACGAGTTTGTAAATGAGTATGTAAACAAGATGTAACGAGCATGTATTCTCCCACAAGATTTGTAAAGTAATTATAAAACAAGTGAAATCGGGGCTATAAACTCACCTCAAATTATGTTTCAGACCATTCGCATAAGCAACCCTTATGAAAGTGATTCCATTGCAGTTCACTGAGTCATATACTTTTGTGTCACCTAAAGAGTTATCCCTGATAAGTGCTTAATTACACATATCTTTTACCTCTAAAAACGAGCTTAAATGACCAAAAACAGACAAAAACTGCCAAATATATGTTTGTTTTGCATTTGTATTGTGCAGGAAGTGGATATCAACAAAAAGACAGAAAACCAAGCCAAAATGACAAAACTGAGCATGGAATGGAAAAGACTGTGAAAAATCAAGGCCAAAGACCAAAAAAGTCAAAGTCAAAGTCAATCCAGAAGAATCAACAGTCAAACCGGAGCCGGAACTGAAGAATACTATTGGATGCAATCTTAACCCATCTGATGGGCCGGGAAAGCCCAATAGTATAATTATGAAGACTGTGAAGACCAAATGGGCCCTCAATCAATTTCAACAGCCCATTTGTGTGCAATTAACAAAGACTGTGAAGACTTTGAAGGCCCAATCCTAGCCCAGTTACAGCCAATCTCAGCCATTGTACACACAAAACCCACTTCATAACCTTATTGGGCCTTAAAAAGCCCAATAACACAAGCCCTCCCCACATTCCCGCCAAACCCAAACCCAGTGGGCCCAATACAAGCCCAATGGGCCCCACACAAAACCCAAGCCCAACACAAGCCCAAAATCCA